>CAJHZI010000671.1:2180000-2282500 GCA_905160935.1 Enchytraeus crypticus | reverse complement strand
TGGCTACTAGGCCTATGCCAAAACTCTCTCTCTTAGTGCACTGCCCACAGGCAGGTCCATGGTATGTAACACCTCCACGCTCGTCTGTCTTCCGCTTTCCTCTTCGTATTTATATATGAGTGGGTCTTTAAATCATCTAACATACCTAATCTCGGACTGCCTTTGCCTCTGTTTTTTTCCATTCTGCCTTCTATGACCTCTTTCTCCCCTATGAATTCTTCTATGACTTTCTCCTCTTTCGAATGTGTCCTATCAAACTCTTCTTCTTATTTTTTGATACGTTTATCAACTGTCTATCACTACCAACTCTCTCCAGAACTTCATAATTTGTAACCTTTTGAGTCCAGCTAAACCTCTCCATTCTTCTCCAAATCTACAATTCCAATGCCTCTAGTTTCCTTATATCTTCCTTTCTTAAGGTCCATGTTTCACATGCATATAATAACGTGGTCCAAAATAAGGTTTTCACAATATTTATCTTTTTGTTTTTAGCCTTTAGCAGTTCTTTTACATTGCCAAAAGCCTCTTTTGCTTGTACAATCCTACTGCATATTTCAGTCTCACATTTCCCATCATCGGTTATAGTATGACCCAGATCTTTGAAATTCCTTACCTGTTCCAATTTCTACCATTTAATGCGACATTAACTTCCCCTTTATTCTGGGACACTCTCATAACTTTTGTCTTTTTTGATATTAATGTTCATGCTATATCTCAATACCGTATCATTCAGCCTATCCATTAACTTCTGCAATCCAGCCGCGCTGCCTGCCATCATTCCTTGGTCATCTGCAAATCTTACATCTTGAAACAATTTTCTTCCTACTTTTAATCCTTCATCCATGTCTTCCATGGCTTCCTCCATCATTGCCTCAGCGTAAATGTTAAACAGCAGTGAAATGCTACAAGTTCTTACTACACGTCCTATTTCACTTTCTTCTCAGTATTCCTGCTGGATTTTGATTATTGCTCTTTGGTTCAAGTACATTTTAAAAATTAGTCTTCTATCTCTCCGGTCAATTCCTATTCTTTTCAAGATATTCATAATCGTTATCAAATTAACCCTGTCGAAGTCCTTCTCAAAGTCCACAAAGAAAACAAGAAACGTCATTTCTATATTCAAAACTATAATAATTGAATTACTCAGGACGTCTTTTTTGGTAATTTTTCAGTCAATTTGATCTTCTCAATTTGTCTCCGTAGCCACATTTTACGTTATTAGAGGCCTTCCCCGTGTTGTTCCCGGGTATTGGGCCAATGTAGAATAGGGCAACCGCAAACAAGCTGCAGGTTGATGTAGAGAATTATGCGAAAGTCTGGTTAACAGCGATGACGCACGAGATTGATGCAGGATGATGATGCAGAGAATGTTGGAAGTGACAGTTGAAAAGAATATATGAGGTTTGAGGAAAACCTAGACGTATCAAATAGATGTTTTAAGCAGTTAAGAAGTCTAAAAGATAATATAAACTTACGTACATGTGACTTACATGTACATTATGGGTAAACAGGATTGTTTTCTCAGGGAATGACCCCACTGCCCAGTAAATGTAAGTCGAAGCAGAGAAAGGCACAGGGGCCCACCTCGTCATAAGCAGAATCCCTCAAGAATAGTGGTATATCAAAAGGAAATGTTATAGATGATTTAAGATCCACTCGTATATGGACATAAAGAGGAAAACGGCAAATAGAGATGAGTGTAGACGTTATGTACCATGGACCTGCCAGTAGGCAGTGCACTAAGAGACATTCAAGTGAAAGTTTTTAAAAATATGTTATTAAAGGAAGAAAACAAGGTTGGAAGAAGACCGATACTTGGGATGCTCAATGATTCTATAACTTATTGTTGTGCTGATATGTAGAGGAAAGCAGAAAATAGAATGTAGACATGAAAAGGAAAGTAAGTGGAATAGGGGAATTATGAGAGAGAGAGAGAGAGAGAGAGAGAGAGAGAGAGAGAGCTGAGAAATAGTTCGAAAGATTGATAAGATATAATTAAGTTATATAACTACAGAAAGACTGAGATCGAGAGAGTGAGAAACATCGAGAGAGAGAGATAGAGATAAAAAGAATTTGAAGTTAAAAGTGCATTATATTAGGGAGCTACTATTAGATCATGTACTTGACAGAGAGACAGCGAGAGAGAAAGAGAGAGAGAGATAGAAGAATGTATACATTGTATTACAAGAGAGACAGAGAGAGAGAGAGAGAGAGAGAGAGAGAGAGAGAGAGAGAGAGAGAGAGAGAGAGAGAAGAGAGAGAGAGAGAGAGAGAGAGAGAGAGAGAGAGAGAGAGAGAGAGAGAGAGAGAGAGAGATGGACCTTGTAAATTGCTAAACGCTACGATCAAGTGTAACGGGGAGGCCTTTCCGCCTAGGAATTTCGGTCTCTTGGGGCGGCAGTGGCGGGAAGGGGTTAGCTGGCGGTTGTGGCGGAGAGGGGGAGCCCCGAGCATGGACTCGTTGCGCTAGAGCTGTGTACTCAACGATATCGCTACGACCTGGTGTTTTAAGCAAACTTATCTGTAGTTGCTGACTATTACTTATTATGAAGTTTTCTAATCGTATATATAACGTATTAGAATGATGGTACAATCCATGACGACAGCTGCAGACGCTTGTGTTCAACCACTTGCTAAACTCACCGGCTACTAATCGCTTACAAATAACCGCTACGTGGCTACACGCATTTGTCAACAGTTGCATTGTGTGTGATATGAAGAGACATACAGAAGAGTGCCACAGAGAGACAAACAGAGAGCTATAGTGAGAAAGAGACATACTGTAGCACAAACAAGGACACTTATAGGTACGCAGACACATACAGACACAAACAGGCAGAGATACAGGCAGACAAACTGTCAAATAATGTAAACAATTGCAAAAAAGTGTTGATGTCGTCATTGCAAAGTCCAAAGTACGCCCCACTCCCTTTTTCTCCATATAATTTACACGACTAAATATCGGCTCCTGTATAAGCCCCTGTATTCTTCACACTATTCCTGTACCGCTTTTTTATCAAAATATAGTCTATCTGGTTTCTTCCCTCAGTTCCGGTGCTTCCTGGTTTATTCCACGTGAAGCGCCTTCTCTTCTCATGTTTGAATCAAGTGATTGTTACAACTAATAAAAGTAAACACACATTATAGTGAAATGATCAACTATGTCGATATCTATCACCTTTAATACCACTTGTTTAAACCGCTAGGCAATTTAGTCCTTTTTCCAGGTAACCAGTCCAGTTATTGTCCAAGATTTTGTTCTCATATCAATTCGCAGTGGCGGATCCGGGGGAGCCAGGGGGCCCGTGCCCCCCCCCCTTAGGTTCGCCGATAGAATTTTTAAAACTGTATTTTCATTGTTTCTATGACAATTTCGATGTTTAAATATGTTAGTAATGGCAGTGGCTAGGGGGGCTCGGGGCTCGGGGGGATAAGGTAGGGTATATTTTCATTGTTTCTATGTGTAAGTATGTTAGTAATGGCAGTTGTTAGGGGGGGGCCCGGGGGGAGGGTAAGGCAGGGTATATTTTTTTTCATTGTTTCTATGGCAATTTCGATGTGTAGATATGTTAGTAATGGCAGTGGTTGGAGGGGGGCCGGAGGGAGGGTAAGGCAGGGTATATTTTCATTGTTTCTATGGCAATTTCGAAGGGGGGGGGGGGTCGACAGGGAACGCAGCTCCAGTAGCGCGATTTTTTTCTAGGATATACTAGGAGCCCTGTATAATGGAAGGGGCCAGAAAATGTTGACTGTTTCATTAGCTCTCAATTTTCACTTGAACCAATGCATAACCAATGCATTGGACGATAAAAGAGTGTAAAGTAAAAAATGTGAACTCTGTCCAGTAGCAGTGGTGCAAATAGCCTTGGCTGAGAGGGGCTTAAGGCCACCCCCACCGCCAAAATTAGGTAACTTTTGCAATTCGTCGAGATCCCCAGAGTTTTTCTTCAGAGGTGAAAAAATTAACCTACTTTTTCCAAAACAAATGTAGGATTTTTACGTTTTCCCCTGATTTTAATACGGGTATGAGCGGGGGGGGGGCTTAAGGTACAGGAATACACTCACTCTATGAGCCGAACGAAGTAGTGAATAAATATTGAGCCCCCCATAGAAATTTGTCTGGTTACGTCACATGTCCCAAAGAAGGCGTTGCGTAAGCAAAAATATGTACACTCTCAAAAATAATTCGGGCCCCCCCTTAAAAAATTCCGGGATACGCCCCTGTCAGTTCGGCCCGGGATTCGAACCCGCGATACTTCAATTCACCTCAGGATCTGTCATTTAACACTTCATGACGTTACCCCTACGCTACTGATACATTCTAATCTCATACTATTGCAGAAATTAACCAATTTTTGTTGTCTCTCATTTCGTTTTCCTGTACCATATTCCCCAATTTCATTTCCTTCTCTTCCTTCACCCACCACTGCGTTCCTATCCCCATAACTATCACTTTATCTGTGACGTTTTTTCCTTTAACCATTCCTTCTATATTTTCATTAATTGATTCAATTTCCTCAGTCTCTGAGGCTGATGTAGGCGTGTATTCTTGGATTAGCACCAAGTCTACTGGATCCGCTTTGATCCGCACTGACATCAGTCTGTCACTGCACTGAAGAACCTTTGTTACCCGTTCACTTAAATTTCTATTCAATATTATAGCCGCACCCTTCTCCCTTTTTTCTCCTCCGGAATATATGATCCTGTACGCATCACTTACAAAATCTCCAGTGCCCAACCACCTCACATCACTCATCCCTAGGAAATTTTTTTTCTCTTTATCGATATCCCTCTTTACATTTCATTATCTTTACTATTGTCTAACTTTCCCCTTTCACCAATTGTCCTTACAGTCCATGTGCCCACATTTACCCTTTTGGGGCACATGAAATGTCCTCTTGGTATAACTGTGGGGCACCCAAGGTGCCGACTGAGATTCTTACAACCCCCTCCCCATTTAAGAGGTTCACGGGACTGGGGCTTTCATTTGTATTGCGATATTCCATTCTTTTCTTGGAGGTTATGCTTTTGACGAGATGACCCCCCCTCCTTTGCCTCCCTCAGCTATTAAATAAATGCATCAGCAAATAGCAAAGAAGGTCTAATTGTTGACATTGACGATAGCTTCGTAGAAGGTCCGCATTGCACATGCCTCTGGAGCAAGGCTGATAAATGTTTATGCTTTGGTTTCACACCTCTCGAATCTGGTAGGCCTACTTGATAACAGAAATTTGAAACTACACTAAAGCTGGTAAAGCTAAGGTTAACGTCAGCTTCCTCACTCGAAAGCTATGTCAGTGACGAGCGAGCCCAGGATTTGAACCCTGCACATACCGATCCGCGGTCGAGTATCTTAACGACTTCGCCACTGGCTCCAGCCAGTCGGCCAGTGGCAATAAAGAACGTTATACATTCAAAATGCAAGCATCAAACGAAGTCTTCTGCAGCCACTACTGCATTTACGTGATTAAAATATAATCTGTGCAACGTAATATAGACCCTGACCGCCTACCAGGAGAGGCAAATAGTCAGCGATCTTTAACCACAAAGAAGAACTGTGACATTCCTAGACTTCCTGAAAATGAAACATCCTTTGTCCTATAAGCATATTGATGATACCAGACTGGCGGCACCCATTAGACACTTTTAACAATGAACCTTATCATGAAAAAATAGTATGGTAGAAGTAAATATTATGATAATATAATGATATAAACACCGACTCCATTTCAGCAATAAATTCCTTCGAAAGTAACAATAATTATGGAACAAATAGAGATTACATTTCACAGTCAAGACGATGGAATTGTTCACCAACTGAATTTGATACTGATTAGATACACGTTATCACCAACTGGATAAGACACGGCATCGCCAAGGCATCGGATATCTTACGACGGATATCGGTAGGGTACCCGATCGCGGATCAGTATGTATGGTTCAAATCCTGGGCTCGTCAGTCGCAAGTATCGCTTTCTAGAGATGAAACTGACGTTAATATCGGCTTTACGGCCTTGGTTATAATTGTTATAACGTCGAGAATGCAGATCAAAACTAATATGTGAACATGCAGATCAAAACATACCTGTGAAAGATAGACACAATAGCGTTAACGTTCTTGTCAGGGTTCGTGTTTCTAGCTATGTAAGTTTACTTGTATATTCAATATGTTTTATTGAATTGCTGAAATTTTTGTTGTTGTCGCGCGTAGCTAAGAAAATGATGCATTTGTTGTGAGCCTTGATCGAGAAATTGAAAGTTTGGTGTCATGGCCGATTAGTTAGATTTAGTTTTCAAGTGGTTTTCCAAGTCAATTGTTCAGTTCTAGACGATAGTACCAGGATACTAGTCATAGATATTTTAGTTTATAGTACCAGGATACTACTGGAGTAGTACTAGTCGAGTGTCAGTGAGTTGCATAGGTCCAGAAGTCCATAGTATTAGCAGCAGGTTTTTTTAAGTTAGCAGCTAGTTTAGGACTCGCTAGTTAGCTAGTTTAACACTCTAGTTTTAGTTCTAACTTCACCATAGGATCAGGCTAAATAGTTTAGTTCTAACTTAGTCGTCTAGTCTATAAATTAGTTATAGTGGTTTTTTATATGTGGGGTTAATTTTAAGTTATAGTTTAGCTATATTGTATTGAGTAAAGGGATGTTGAATTTGATCTGGATGTAATAATTTAGATGTACTATGCTTGTTCAGATTTTTTATGCCGTAATTAATGTATTCATTTGGACTGATTTTCTAGATTTTGGAATTTACACCGTTTCTGGGCCTTCCTTTTGCTCGCCGGCTTGATATTGTCTCAATAGTGCTCGATGTTGTCATTGCTAAGCTATCTAATCGTTCTTTCCAGCATGATGCATCTCAGATCTGGAATCCTCTTCCATCCAATCTTCGGAAATCTTCAATTGAATCACATCAGCCTTTGCTTTCCTATGAGCAGTAGTTCCACAAGCAGTTGAAGACCTATCTTTTCCGTCTCTCTTTTCCATCCAGTGTCCATGAGCAGCGACCTGCGCCTAAACCACCTTTTCTTTAACTCCCTTTACTTTGGACTGAATTTCTGGATTTTGGAATTTGCCCCGTTTTTGGACCTTCTTTATTTTGCTCGCCGTCTTGATTTAGTCTCAATAGTGCTCGATGTTGTCATTAATGTCTGTAGCACTCTAATTGTTGTTATTATTATTATTAGGGTTCTAATTTTAGTACATTAGATACTTTTTCTTATTCACTTTTAAGTTAAGATTTTGTTAAGTTTTAATTAGTTAGTATGCCTATATCCTATACTCAGTGTATCGATTCCGGAATAGGATTTAACGTTCGTTTCTGACATTTTAGTTCGGACTCAGACTTAGATCCTGTTCTAACAGTTCTCTACCTTTATCTATGCACACATAAATTTAAATAAGTATGAATTTCGACAAAATGCTAGTATTTTAACTTTATTGTACTGTATGTGAAGATCTGGAACATTTTTATAGCCCACCTCTTAGAGAGTTTCAAAATATTTGTCTTAGCATATGCTTATAGTGAAAAGCATGGATAATAGTAATAATAATATTAAAGGTTTCCTCATCCAAGGCTGATGTCAGGGACGTCCCCACAGCACACATCACTACAGATCAATCCACCCAAAACAATCTGAAAAGAAATGTGCTGAGGAGAAGTACGGTCCTCAACGAAAGCCAGTCCGGTATCAAAAATGGTCAGGGTAGATTGATTATGTCTACGGTGGGATTGAATATGTCCACGGCAGGAAAAGGTACGTCTTAAGCTTGCTAGAGATAGTTTAATTAGCAGGTAAAGAGTTCCAGATTTAAATTGTGGGTGCTGCGTAAGAAAATAAACGTCTGCCCGATGATGTGAGAATACTTTGAACAGAGAGACGATTGGTATCGATGGAACGAAGTGCACGTGAGAGACTATAGAGAAGAAGAATTTCAGATAAGTAAGAAGGCTTGCTAAATCGCAGAGTTTTGAAAGTTAATAGAGCTATATTATATTTTATGCGTTGATTACCAGGGATCCAGTGAAGACTGCGTAGTAGAGAAAGAGAGCGAAATTGAAGTCGAGAGGACTTGTAAACAACAAGTGCAAGAGAATTTTGAACATGCTGCAAACAATTGAGAGAACAAGGCAACCCATTAATAATGAATTACTGTAGTCGAGCTTTGAATGAACTATAGAATTAGCAAGGATAGTGGCTAAATTTCTAGTAAGGGATGGACGTAATTGCCTAATCTGACGAATCTGAAAGAATGAAGCGCGACAAACAGAAGAGATATGGGATTTAAAGTCAAGGATTTAATCAAATATGACTCCAAGGATTTTGGCGGATCGAGAAGGTGAAAGAGCAAGAATTTGAAAATTAACAGAGTTGTTAGTAAGTCTACTTCTTTGCAAAAGGTTTTCAGATTTGGAGGGATTAACAGCCAAACGATTAGCACAAAACCAGGAATAAACCGGGTCTGGAAAGGATGAGAGACGAGTTAGTTTTTGGCCGGTGGGATATGGACCTTATGTAATTATTTTCGTATGCATACTTTTGAAGTTTACTTAAATATTAAGATTCATATCACAGGAGGTCAGCAAGCCCGCGTAGACGACGAATGGTCCATTATACACCGCAACAGACCATACCTCATCTCGCAGATAGATGCTGCTAAGATTGCATCGGCAATGAGAGCTAAGGACATCCTGACCGCGGAGCAAGAGAGGCAAATAATCAGTGATCCACAACCACAGAGAAGAACTGAGACATTCCTGGACTTCCTGGAGATGAGACCTCCAGGGTCCTATTACATTTTTCTCGAGGCAGTTGGAGAGGTTTATCCACACGTCTATCTAGCGCTCACTGACGATGGAAAGGATGATGGTTACGTATAACATAAAATATAAGTAGATAAACTATTTTCATTAATAATTTTTCAATTTAGGAGTGACCGTGACGAATACTTGAACTTTATAATAATAGCAATATGAATTAATTCGCCAGAAGCATTCTTAAGAATACGTTTGCATATAGACTCCTCCATAAACTATAGCCTATACCTACTCCTCTGCAATAAGTCTTAAAAGGAACCTCCTAGAAATTTAGAATAACTTGAAACAGGAGCATTGAATTCTTTGCCGTTTGGCATCCCACTTGTTAAGGAACTTTAACCTATTTCTTTAAATATTACAATATGTCTCTCCCTCTAGAGTTCAGCGAAGTGGAAGGTACACATTCCTACTTATACATAACTGGCTGGAGCCAGTGACAGTGAAAGTGAGAGAGAGGCTTATAGGACATATAGGGCTTTATTTCCATTTACACCAAATAAAAATAAATAGTCGTATTTTTTTCTAATCCTATACATTTTGAAGTGACAAATACGGTAAGGCTTTAATTAATATGAGTTCTTATGTTTATGTTTCAGATTTCTAACAGCATTCTATACAGGTGGCTAATATTGAGAACGCAGATCTCATATAAAGCTTCATTTAGACATTCTAGACATTTACAATTTCAGATCTGATATGAAAACTAGGTCTTCACTTCGAATATTTTTCTTGTGGAATAAATGAATCAGATTAAAACTCCACCTTTTAAAATACTCTTTTAAATGTATCATTGATGGACTCAAAAGTATTTTTTAAATGTGATCTATTTAAAAAATAGAAGTGTATACTATTAAAATATACTACTAGGTCTATGATATTTTCTATTGTGATAATTATTTAAAACCTTTTTTGTATTAACCTTCCTCCACTAACCCACGATGTTCTCGATGAACGGGGGGGGGGGGGATAGTTTTATCGCCAGGCTATTTTCCATGCGACTGATGTCAACTATGCTGTACGACCTCTATATATTCCTATTTTATTAAAGTCTCTGATTGTCATTGTTTATCCGATATTTGGCTTACACGTTGACACTTTAATTTAAAGTGGAAGCCTAACAGGTTTATCCTTTTTATTTTGTCAAAAATAAAAGAGTGTAAATGATGGCAAAAGGAGCTGATATTGCAGTTTCATTTTAGTAGGCCTACGTTTGATTTATTTTACTATCGCATACGCAATAGCACATGACACATAGTATAACGTAATGTAAAGTAATATAGCTAGAGTGTATTGGTGAAAAAAGCTGATAAAGCTAATGTTAACATCAGTTTCCTCACTCGGAAACGATGTCACTGATGTCAGTGACGGGCGAGCCCAGGATTTGAACCCCAGGATTTGATCCACCTTGGAATATCTTACCGACATCGCCACTGACTCTTCCCAAAATTGCTCCTTGTGCAAAATTGCACAGATCTAAGAAGAGTAGCTTATTTTAACTGAGCTTGGATTGGAAATCTAACCTCTCAATCCTAAGGCGGCGATCTACTAATGTGGCGCATTATACTCAATAAAGAAATATCTGAAAATTTATAATATTTGTAAAACGATGTTTTCAATATATGCCAAAAAGTTGTAAATATAGCCCTACATTGTCAAAATGTAATACAATCTTCCCGATGGTTCGAAAAAGTTTAAATATTGTTGTACGACGCTATTGGTGGCGCCGGCGCCGACGACGACGATCGTCTCGATATTACATTTAAAGTATACGATGTCGATGCGATAGACGCATCCGACGACCACCTCGAGCGCAAGAACTGTGTCCTGCCTTGTCGGAAGAAGACATGTAGACTCTATCGGGTGGAGATTCGAACGCGCAAAATGACCTTCGAATATGGACGACTTGTTACTTAGTGACGGATCGGCAACTGTTCGGGGTCTCTCTTCGTGGCAGCTAGTTGAGTCTTTCGTCTCGTCGGTGTTCACCTCGGGGGTAAACCTGAGTCTATCGCAAAATCTAGAATAAGACTCAACACAGTCAAAGATTGGAGGTGAGTCTTCTGAGAATATTCCTGTTATTTCCTCCATGACCAATCTACAAAATGCATTTTGTAAATCTATTGTTCCACTTTTATTACAGTCTTAAACAATCAAATATTACCACCTAAAACAATCAAAGGTCACAATTCTAAACAGTCAAGAGCATGGTGGCTTACGTGATAAAAAGTGCTTTATATTATTAAAACTGTGAATTTCATATGAAACTTTATACAGTTAATAATAATAATAATAATAATAAAGCTAAAAAAAGCTAAAAATCTCAGGTTAACGTCAGTTTCCTCACTCGAAAGCGATGTCAGTGACGGGCGAGCCCAGGATTTAAACCCGCACCTACTGATCCGCGGTCGAGTACTTTACGACTTCGCCACTGGCTCCAGCCAGTTTTAAAGGTTTAACGTCCGTTTCCTCATCCAGGGATGATGTCAGGGACGTCCCCAACAGCACACATCACTACAGATCAATTCACTCAGACCAATCTGCGAGAGAAACGTGCTGAGGAGAAGTAAGGTCCTAAAAGAAAGCCAGTCAGGTGATCAAAAAATGGTCAAGGTAGATTGATTATGTCTATGGTGGGAAAAGGTAAGTTTTAAGCTTGCTAGAGAATGTTGAAAGAGAAAACAAGAGCGAAGATTAGCAGGTAAAGAGTTCCAGATTGTGGGTGCTGCGTAAGAAAATGAACGTCTGCCCAATGACGTGAGAACATTTGGAACTGAGAGGAGATTGGCATCGGTGGAGCGAAGTGTACGTGAGGGACGATAGGGAAGAAGAATTAATATACTGTAACACAGATTACAGTAATGACGTCTAATTAGAGTTTTAACCTTTTCCACGAAGGACTATATTATTTTTCTAGCGATATTTCCCGGTATATCCCACAACTGAAACAGACTCACGGTAGTTTGTCTAAGCGGCACCTTCCAGAACGGCAACCCGCTAACCGTCGGAGCGGCACCCTATTCCTTGCCGAAGTTTCACCTGCTGAAATCGGACACCCGGCATGGCCGCAGCGATGCTCAGCTAAACCGCTGGAGCGGCACTTGCCAGAATGAGGATATGGTATCCTGCAGAAGTGGCATCTGCCTGAATGGTGACCCACTAACCTGCCGGAGCGGCACCCTAGCGATGCAGCCACCTGGCAATGCCGCAGCGGCACTCAGCTAAACCCCGGAGCGGCACCTGCCGGAATGATGATCTGATATCCTGCTGAAGTGGCACATGCCTGAATCAGTTAATCTGGTGATCAGTAAAACTGCCGGGGCGGCACTGTGCCAAACAGTCACCTGGCAATGCCTCTGCGGCACTCCGCCAACCCGCCAAAACGGCATTGTTATATAGTAACGAAGTAAAAATACTTCGTTACAAGTAAAAAATACTCACCCGATACTTTTACTTGTAACGAAATACCCAATTTGTCTGAGTAATTTTTACTTGTAACGAAATAATTTCTGTAGTACTTTTTACTTTTACTTAACATCGGTAGAAGTAAAAAAGTCGCTTTACATTTGAAAAACTGTGGATATATCAATCGCCAAATGTTAATACATAGCAAAATATCGTGGGCCACTTACTTTTAGTTTGATTTTGGTAACAGCTGTATGACGTAGACCAAACGTTTTGATATCCGCCTAGGCTTACCGTACATTGGCCTACGTTATTTCAATAACTCAGCCTTGAAATTTCTGCTCATAGTATAGATCGGTGGTTCCCAACTTGCTTACCCCAACGACATCTATATGTTCCTTTCAGGTGGCGACCCTTGAGTTTTTTTTAGCAGTCCTCTATTCTTTAATTAGAATTAATTAAAGAATATTTAGAAGATTTTTATTTTATTTTATTTTAATGTCTACAGTCATATAGGGTCAAGAGTACTTCTTTAGTACAGTGACATCAACCAAGCTAAAAAGAGCTCGACTGTCTGTTGCTTGGATGATTTGTTTCGAGAATTTAGCCTTACCTAGCTCTCTCTTTTCTCTCTCTCTTTCTCTCTTTTCTCTCTCTCTCTCTCCTCTCTCTCTCTCTCTCTCTCTCTCTCTCTCTCTCTCTCTCTCTCTCTCTCTCTCTCTATATATATATATATATATATATATATATATATAGGCCTATATGAAATCTGTCGTAAAATATTGTTAGGCGAAGTAAAAGTAGCTCATGGTAAAATTTTAATTGTCCGCAATTATGACCTTGAAAAGTTATGAAATAGATTAGGAATAAGATTAAATATTATTTTTATAGGACTTATTTTCTGGAAAAATCTTTCAATTATGGATTCTAGAAACAACCATAATTCGCACCCTTCTCTCTCTCTCTTTCTCTTTCGCACTCCTTCTCACGCTCATACTCAAGACGTCATTACTCAATAGAGAGCGCACCATGTCTGGCATCCGATTTACATGCAGGGGTTTGACCGGGAAGTTTGCACCGGCCGCTTTTTCATTAATTTCATAATGTTTGAAATATTTATTTAGTCAATTTTCAGATAAGACTAATACTGGTCTCTTGTTCTTTAAATTATCAAAGATGCAAGAGTCAAGCTTTAAACAAGTGTCGAGTTCCAAATTGCGTAGATGAGTTTTCATTGCATGCAACAAATGTCTGGCGTATTCGTGTTACGATCCCAAAGAAACCAATTACCGTGCTCATGGAAATAAGTCTCTACCCAATTTGTCTGCCGGACATCCTTGGCCCTATTTGCCATCCATATTTGAATTGATCAAATGTAAAGAGAAAATTTATCGCTTTAAATGTCTAAAATGTAGTAATTCTATCAGTTCCTTCTGCAACAGTTGATAAAATTTAAAGAAGCATGTTGAGGTATGTTATTTATCTTTATTTAATCGTTCATATTCACAGGGGTGGATCCAGGTAGTTTTTAAGAAGGGGGGAATTCTTTATACAGTGTCCACTTTTTGTTTATTTGACATCACGAGGAAGTACAACATTGAATGTAATTGTTCGAAATTTTCTTCAGAAATAAAGCTAGACCTTTTGGAAGTTCATTTTGGATTGGAACCGATTGGGGGGATTTAGCTCACTCAGTTAAGCTGCGCGTCAGTTGAACGAAGTAAAGCCATGTTGCACGTGGTTAGTAAATTGTGGGCGACCACTTTGGGAGACCGCATGTAGACAGCTTTGAAAGTAAACAATCCCATGGTGTTGGAGGTTATTCTTAAATCAGCGCCGGCTGCAATTGATGCGCAAACAAAAGGCAACGATTACTAATAACCATGGAAAGGAATGGAAGAAATAACGAAAACTACAAAAACAGAAACTTAAGAAAGGAAACAAGGCAAACATACGCGGTATGTCATGTGTGTAACTATACGGAATTTAAAAAAATATAATTTTAGCCTAAAAATTATGCAGTAGCAGTGATACATGAATGATCGACGGGATTATTTTTATTGATTTATGAATTTATTATTTTTTAATTCTAGAGAAGCATGTGCATGTCTATCGAACATTGTTTTAGTTCAGAAACTTTAGATTTGAACTTAAAGTTTTGTAGCCTTTATTATTAAGTTTCGTTTTTAAGTAGAATTAAATAAAGTAGGCCTAATTTGAAACTAATTTGAGAACGTTTAAAACGATTCTATCAATGTATTTTTTTTGTTGAAAAAATATGAGTATTTTACTTTTTACTTCAAAAGTAATACTTTTGTCGAGTACTTTTTAAATTATTACTTAAGTAAAATTCTGATTAAGTACTTTTTACTTTTACTTTCACTAACCATTTACTTTTACTTAAAGTATTTTGATGAGTACTTCTTACAACACTGCAAAACGGCAACCTGGCATTGACGCATCGGCACCCGGTCCACCTGCTAGTGTAGTACCCCGTTATTTAGCCTGCTAAAGTGGCGCCTGCCAAAAGCGGCAACTTAGAATTCCGTAGCGGTAACCAGTCGAGTTATCGGAGTGGCACTTTGCTACACTATAGAAGTGGCCCCTAGTTAGACCACCGAAGTGGCAACCGCCGTAGCGGCAGGACGTAAGAAAAGACTATGTTTTTCATGGACGAAATATACTAGGACCATACTAGGACACACTAGGTCCTTTACCTATTAAACTTTATTCACATCGCTGGCCTCGGTATTGACATTAGATAGTGTCAAATAAGAGAGGCTCGATTTCTAAATTCCAATCATAAGCTTAGGAGAATTTATCCACTCACTCTTGTAGTTCTGACCATACAAATCCCTAGAGTAAATAGCCTCAACCTTCCCTTCTTCTACTGCCAGCGATGTTCTTCTTCGCGTTGCTTTAAAAATCGCTTATAAACAAACGCGATTTAAGGAGCAACGCGAATAGGAACATCGAGGACAGCAGAAGAACGGAACCTTGAGACCATCTACGCTAGGGATCTGCCCGGTCAGAACAAAAGGGTGAGTGAATTAACCAATTACACTCCGTATCTGCTCGTTATTGGTTAAAAGCTCGTGCGTCTATTACTGACAGATCCTTCAAATCACTACTACTTTGCTATCAATAGTGCAAAAGTTATTAGTAGGCCTAACTATTTACAGAACATACAGCTATCAATCGGTCTATTCAGTTGATCGAAACCACTCCCTTATCACACCTATCACTCGCTTATCGCACGCTTATCATATCGCTTATCACGCTTATAACACATGTTTTATCTATCTCTCACAAGGAGTCCACTCGCAGTCTCTGCCTCTCTCTGGCCCCAGTACGCGATCATATGATTATATCAACTGGCCCAGCCCGTACTACTATGCGTTTTACACTTACTCTTAAGTGACTAGCCTCTCCAAGCGATTACATATTACACCTTGCAGAGGGGGTGTATTAGCCTCCTACTGTGCCCCTTTCACTCCCTACTCTATGCCCGTCACTATAAAAAATGACCCTCTCCACGCACAAATTGCTTTTCTACCTATGCCCCTGAGTGTAGTATGGGAATTGATGGACGCAAACTAGTGGGATATGCTACTGGATATGCTAATAAGCTAGTAGGTTCAGTGCGGCCCCAGTTCTGGAGCTGAGGGTAGTAGTGAAAAAACTTGAGCCACCCTGGATTATTTTTTATTGCACCACTGCCCATGACATGTAGAAGCGTGGAGTATAAGCAAGTCTCACCAGGTGAATTAAAGTCAACAAGTGATAAAATCGTTTCGATAGCTTGACTGTTATATTTACACAGGCAGTTCATATTCCAAACCAAACCCAATTCACAACTGATGGCAATGTGCTTGGAAAAAGTAGCCCGCACAGTGGTTTAAGTGTCATGAGGGTCAAACCGTACTTAAGCGAGTGGAAGATTGGAACAATGGATATGGCTTTATTTCTAATTCATTTATGGGCTTTAAGGTGTCTCAGATTATGTGCCAGTGGTATGAAATTATCTTGCTCAGTATTGGCGACAAGCACAGTGGAAGCGGCTATAATTCACTAAAGAAAAAGAGGTATCTTTTTACTCCATGCCCCAACCTTTTATAGATTTCCTACATAAAATTTTCTATAACTTTGGGATCTGATGTCTCCTTATCACATAAATTGAAGCGATTATTCATGGTCCAATTCTACATGTATGCTGAAAAATTTATGGAAATATATGGACCACATTTCGAGTTACAGATCAATTTCAGCCATGCCCCTACCTTTTATAGATTCTCTAGCAGTTTATCACTATAAGTCACTATAAGTTGCGGATACAAATACTCCATGAGCAAGGTAACGGGGTGAAAAGAATAAAGCAAGCCTATCCGCTGAAAGGATGGTACTTGTCAACTATTAAGAGTATTTGCCGGAAGATTGCTGAGAGAGAGATCAACTGATAGCATTTGGGCAGTGGCTGGCCCAAAAGTTCCAGAATTCCTGCTAATATTGCTGCTGTTGAGGAACTAATTGGTTCTCAGGATAGAGAGCCTGGAACAAACCGTAATGCACGTCAGATATCTCAAGTACTAGGGGTTTCTGCCGCATCAGTTCGCATGATCGCAACTAAAACAAAGAATCAATGAAGGGCTCTAATCAGGAGTATTCGGTGACAAACTGCTTGGAGAACCTCTAAGAGGTAGGGGCATGGCGCAAAGATCTGTAACTCGAATTGTTCCATATATTTCCATGAATTTTTCAGCATATGTGTACCATTGCACCATGAATAAATGCTTAAATTTACATGATAACGAGACATCAGATACAAAAGTTATAGAAATTTTTCAGTAGGGGGTCAGATTTTTTTTACGCAGTCTGTCTATATATATATATATATCGCTATTTGTTTTCCGAAAAACTTCAATTTTTAATGAAAACAATGACGCCGCAGCATTTAATAGAGCCAATAGAGGCTTATCCGGTGGTGTATGAGGCGATAAGTCAGTCATTAACTTTAGCGTCAGTCGCTAACTTTAGCGAGTCAACAAGTGTTCATAAAATCCAAAAGTCACTATCCATTCGATAAAACCTTCGATAGCTAACTATCGGAGTGTCGTAAAATTGGCCATAAGTGATTGATAACTTCAACGACTGTATTAAATTATATATTAATTTAATACGAAATGAAATGAAATGATACACGGGTATACAGTAGAACGAAAACCAAAACAATTTCAAACAGCACGTGTACGCGAAATTCGAATAACTTAAAATTTTACTTTTCTACCGAATTACAGTTCACTTTAAATATTGGCCAAAGTAAGTACTTTATATTACATACAATTACTTTTGACATACAAATTACCAATAGGCTCTCTAGCATAAATTCCTACACTTTAGTTTAGTTTCCTCTCGACTATTCGCCTACAAGGACTCCTTCTAATATAATCCCTAGGTTAGAATATTTCGATGGAACGCTCTTCCCTCTTCGATCCACTACAAATCACTCTCTTCTCATCGACTGTTCGATGGACTACAAATTAGTTCGAATAACCGAACCCTTCGAATTGCTCTCAATTCGTCTACTAGTGAGATTCCTCAAATCTCCTAATTATCTTTTCAACTTGGCACGTTTTACATCCGTGTTGTCACTCTTCCATCTTGGATCTCTCTCTCCTTCCTGTTTAGGCATGCCCTCATTGGTCACTTGCCCTAGCATAGCTACCGTCTAGGATCTCACTTTAATAGAACTCAATACTTTAAAATCTTAACTTTACTTATCCAGCAGTACTATTAAGTACTTTACTAGAAATACAATTACAAATACAAATACATACTAAATGTATATACATGTAGAATCAAGCTTTGACCCATTCATCCATCCATGCATCCATTCATCCATTCATTCATCCATCTATCTAACTATGCATGCCTGCCTGCCTGCCAGCAGGCAGTCCGTCCGTTCTTCTTTTTATGTAGAGAAATGCTAGAAAATATCGCCAAGTCCCAATTTTATTGTTAATTAGGCCAATAGATCAGTTCGATAATTGCAAATATATTTTGTTGCATGTTAACACTGGTTTGTTGATGTTGACATCTGATACATATGTTTACATGCAAATGCAATGGGTCAACATTATAACTTCGTTATAATGCATGCATATAGTTACAATGGGTGTCAGAGTTAAAGTATAGGTGTTAAGTTATTCTTTTATTAATATCCGTATAGTGGGTTGTAAAGTAAATAACATTTCTAAAGAAAGCTTGTATTAGAAACTTTATGGGGAACTAGTACATTTCAATGGTATTCTATGCAGTGTTTAGGTTTTTTTGTCCACTGTTTACATTTGGTTTCCCCGATGTTCTATTTAAAGCTATTACGGAAAAGATCCATTGTGAAGATATTATTGTGCAAATGCACCAGATTGTAGGTGTGTAGTGTTCATTTTGTGTGCAATATAAAAGGTGCACAGACTGCATCTGCGCTTATTTTTGTGCACTTCGAAATGTCAGCTTTACAGTGAAAATTGCAGGAAAATCTCTACCAGTCCCTCTGTTATTGGATATTATTCGGCCATTTGTGCAGATATTATTGTGTAATTACAACAGATTGTAGTTTGATAGTGTTTATTTGTGTGCAATTTAAATTATACACAGATATTACATCTGCACTTATATTTGTGCACTTCGAAACCTCGGCTTTATATTGAAAAAATGCCGGGAAAATCTCTACCAGTCGCACTTTTTTTTTATATTATTCGGCCATTTGTGCAGATAATATTGTGCAAATGCACCAGATTGTAGGTGGATAGAGTTCATTTTGTGTGCGGTTAAATGGAGATTTAAACAAATTTTATATGCACTTATTTATGTGCACTTCGAAACGTCGGATTTATATTGAGAAATGCCTTCAAATCTCGGGTAGTCCCAATTTTATTAAATATTATTCGGCCATTTGTGCAGAAGGTATTGCACAAATGCACCAGATTGTAGCTGGATAGTGTTCATTTCGTGTGCAATTTAGATGCTCCACAGAATGTATCTGCACATATTTTTGTGCAATTCTAAATATCTGTTAGTAGATATGATTCCCCGCTTCTGAGGAGTGAGGAGTACATTGGTCCATAATGCGTCAGCACTTTTTGTCAGCACTTTTTTGTTTACAATAGAACTTTTTTGTTTACATCAGTACATTTTTTTGTTTACATCAGCACTTTTTGTCAGCACTTTTACGTCTACGTCAGCAAATATCTCTGTCTGTATGTGTTAGTCAGTATGTACCTGTCCGTATCCATTTTTGTAAACTAGTATACCTCTATGTTCTTCTTTACGCGGAATACTTTTGCATAGAGCACAGTGTGCAATAAAGCACTTAGCGTGTGATTAGTACAAACAGCCGACCTGGGGATGCGGCAGGGGTTGCGCACGTTGTTTAGACGAGATAAAACAGATGGCCCCCATTAATACGCAGCAGGGGAGGTAAGATCGTTGGCCGCCTGTGGGCCAATCGTCGATAGCAACACAACTAGAAAAGTTTAGAATATTCGATATATTTATATCTAGCCGTAGCTTTAAAAGAAGATATATACCAGTAGAAATACAAGAGTACACATATTGGAAAATAAAAAATAGAAGAGAAAATGAGAAAACATATATACAAAATGGATTAAAAAGGAGAGATAAAACAGAGAAAATAATTATACCGAATATAATCGATACAGTGTCAAAATATGTAGGTAGTATGCTCAGATTTAAAACAAAGGGCAAAACATAAAACAATGTATACATTTAAAGTTCTATAATTGAAATTTTAACTGTAGATACTTATACCTACATATAATCTAGATAGTCTATGTGTTATATAGAGAGATAGCGAGAGAAAGAGAGAGAGGGTGAGATTTGAATTATGCATAGCGTATAGGCCTACAGACATGATCTCAGACAAGTCTTAAAGGAAGAGGGAGACAGAGGCGGTGAATCACAGTAAGAGAGTGAAATTTGAGAGAGAGATGGAGAGAGAGAATGCGGTAAGAGAGAAGGAGAAAGAGAGAGAGAGATACATACGTGGAAAGGGATATTAATTGAGCGGGCTAAACATGTGGTATTAACAGTTATAGATATTAACATAGTTACAGATAGTTACAGTTATAAAACTAATAGATTACCTACATATATTCTAGATACTCTATGCATTGTATAGAGAAAAAGACACACACAGAGAGAGAGAGAGAGAGAGAGAGAGAGAGATGTGAATTATGCAAAACGTATGGGTCTGCAGCATGCTCTTAGACATGTCATAAAGGAAGAGTGATAAAGTTTTTGACATTGTAAAATAATTAATAATCAAACTTATTACACTTTGCAAAATTAAAGTTTATAAAGAGATGACACAGTAAAGTTAAAATCGATAAAGACATGCTTTATAAAGTTGATAAAGTAAAGCTGAAGTTGATAACAGGATGATTACGTAAAGTTATAGTTTTTCCAAAAAGACCTCTTGATTAAGTTTTTAATTGATAAAGAGAAGTATGCCTAATTTTAAGTTGATATTATGATACCTTTATAAAGTTAAGGATGCTAGTAAGATGTCTTGTCAAAGTTATAATTAACAAAGAAGATGTCTTGTTTAATTTATAGTTTTTCAAAAAGTCATCTTGGTTAAGCTTTTAATTGATAAAGAGACGTGTTTCTAAATTTAAAGTTGATATTAAGACACCTATTTAAAGCTAAGGCTGATAATAAGACGCCTTGTCAAAGTTATAATTGACAAAAAGACGCCTTCTTTAAGCTATAGTTTTCAAAAAGTCGTCTTGCTTAAGTTTTTAATTGATAAATAGATGTGTTTCTAAAGTTAGGGTTGGTATTAAGACACCTGTATAAAGTTAAGGTTGATAGTAAGACGCCTTGTCAAAGTTTTAATTGACAAAAAGACGTCGACTTCTTTAAGTTATAGTTTTTGAAAAAGTTGTCTCTATGAAGTTTTTAACTGATAAAGAGACGTGTTTCTAAAGTTAAAGTTGATATTAAGACGTCTGTATAAAGTTATGACTGATAGTAAGACGCCTTGTCAAAGTTATAAGTGACAAGAAGACGTCGACTTTTATAAGTTATAGTTTTTGAAAAAGTTGTCTCGATTAAGTTTTTAATTTATAAATAGATGTGTTTCTAAAGTTAAAGTTGATATTAAGACGCCTGTATAAAGTTAAGGATGATAGTAAGAACCTTTGTCAAAGTTATAATTGTCAAAAAGACGTCGACTTCTTCAAGCTATAATTTTTCAAAAGTCGTCTTGTTTAAGTTTTTCACTGATAAATAGATGTGTTTCTAAAGTTAAAGTTGATATTAAGACGCCTTTAAAAAGTGAAAGCTGATAGTAAGACGCCATGTCAATGCTCTAATTGACAAAAAGTTGTCTTGTTTAAGTTAAAGTTTTTCAAACAGTTGTCTTGATTACGATTTTAATCGATAAAGAGACGTTTTGATAAAGTTGAAGTTGACTTTAAGACGCCTGTATAAAGTTAAAGCAGATATTAAGACGTCTTGTCAAAGTTATAAATGACAGAAAGACGTCTTTGTAAAGTTAAAGTTGATGAAATCATGACTTGGTAATGTTATAGTTGCTAAATTGATGACATGATAAAGTTACAGTTGATATTAAAACGCCTGTATAAAGTTAAGGCTGATAGTAACAAGCCATGTCAAAGTTATTAGACAAAAAGACGTCTTGGTTAAGCTATAGTTTTTCAAAAAGTCGTCTTGATTAAGTTTTTAATCGATAAAAAGACGTGTTTCTTAAGTTAAAGTTGATGTTAAGACGCCTGTATAAAGTTAAGACTGATAGTAAGACGCCTTGTTAAAGTTATTATTGACAAAAAGACGTCTTTGAACAGTTAAAGTTTTCAAAAAGTCGTCCCTATTAACTTTTTAATTGATCAGGAGACGTTTTGCTAAAGTTAAAGTTATTTATCAATAACTTTAACTAGATATCAATAAAAACACAATTAAGATAACAGGCGCGCCAGAGGTCCCCAGGTGGCGTCGGCGGCGAGAGAGGCGGAAGGGGTTAGCGGGCGGGACTCTATTATGGGAAGGGGCGGCCTTTCGTTCCTGCAAATTCGGTCCCCTATTTGACGGTGACGGCAAGGTGGGCGGCGGCGGAGAGGGGAAGCGCTGTTGCGTGCGTTTTAAACGATTTCGCTAGAAACTGCTGTTTTAAGCAAAATTATCTTCTTTTCTCTGTGTGGTGTCTCTTTTACCCTCCATGGATACAGGGTAAGATCATAGACATCACTCAGATTATATTTAGTGTCTATTTTAAATCTTTATTGTTGAATCAAAATATATTTCCCATTACTAATTTCATTTTCTTAGTTATTTTCCTACTGATGTGTTTTCATTCAATCTTAGCATATATCCATTTTTTTAATTTCATTAATTCAATCCAAGGTTTTTCTTGTGTTCTTAGATCTGTATTGCTAATTATATGTATTTAATATTGTTCTCAATGGTTGGATCTATAGTACTTTCCAAGCTTTTACTTACATAATTCACTATTTTTATACACAATTGTATGCACAATTTTTATATAAATAAGATAGGTTTGATATATATTAAATATTTTATTATTTTCAAGCTTAATTTTTTTAATTTCTTATACTTAATATAATTAAATGACATCATTGTTAATTTTTTCCTTTGTTTTAAATCTGATCATACTACCTAAATATTTTGACACTGTATCGATTATATTTGGTATAATTATTTTCTCCGTTTTATCTCTCCTTTTTAATCTATTTTCTATATTTATTTTCTCATTTTCTCTTTTATTTTTTTTAATTTCCAATATGTGTACTCTTGTATTTCTACGGGCATATATCTTCTTTTAAAGCTACGGCTAGATAGAAATATATCGAATATTCTAAACCTTTCTAGTTGTGTTGCAATCGACGATTGGCCCACAGGCGGCCAACGATCTTACCTCCCCTGCTGCGCATTAATGGGAGCCATCTGTTTTATCACGTCTAAACATAACGTGCGCAACCCCTGCGGCATCCCCAGGTCGGCTGTTTGTACTAATCACACGCTAAGTGCTTTATTGCACACTGTGCTCTATGCAAAAACATTCCGCGTAAAGAAAAACATAGAGGTATACTAGTGTACAAAAATGGATATGGACAGGTACATACTGACTAACACATACAGACAGAGATATTTGCTGACGTGGACATAAAAGTGCTGAGAAAAAAAAGCTGACAGAAAAGTGCTGATGTAAACAAAAAAAGTGCTGATGTAAGCAAAAAAGTGCTGACAAAAAGTGCTGACGCATTATGGACCAAAGTATTCCTCACTCCGCAGAAGCGGGGACTCCTATCTACTTCTGTTGTAAAGTGAAATTTGCAGAAAAATCTCTATCAGTCCCAGTTTTCTTCTTCTCTAAGGGCCGTGCCTGTTCCAAGCCTGAGCGGTCATGGTCAAATTCCTCCATATGTCTCTGTTCACTGTTGCTCTGATCGTCTAATAACATAAACGAAAGATTACGCTGTACTTCTTGATATAATTCTTATGGCTTGTTAATCTTCTGGCTTGGCTTATCGTCGTAAAATGTTCCCGAAGGAATTGGGTTATCGACCTGGCTGAGGTGGTAATAACAATAACAACAATTAGAGTGTTACAGTCATCAGTGACAACATCGAGCACTATTGAGACAAAAACAAGCAGGCGAGCTAAAAAGAAGGTCCAAAAACGGTGCAATTTCCAAAATCCATAAATTCAGTCCAAAGTAATGGGAGTTAAAGAAAAGGTGGTTTAGGCGCAGGTTGCTGCTCATGGACACTGGATGGAAAAGAAAGATGGAAAAGATAGGTCTTCAACTGCTTATGGAACTGCTCATAGGAAAGCAAAGGCTGATGTGATTCAAATAAAGTTTCCGAAGATTGAATGGAAGAGAATTCCAGATCTGAGGTGCAGCATGCTGGAAATAATGATTAGATAGCTTAGAGCGTGAAGGCAAGCTAGGTCTCACAAGAGTAATTAACTTAAAAGACCGAGTACCAGCAGGCTGCATCACTTTAATCAAGTGAGACATACAAGTTTGTCCAGGGATGGTGATGGACTTATAGGTTAACGAAGCTGTTTTGCAAATGATACGCTCTTTAATCTTTAGCCAGTGCAAAGACTTCAAAATAGGCGTAACAAGTGAGTACTTGGAACTACAAAAAATTGCTCGCGCAAGAGAATTCTGAATAAACTGTAACCGATCAATCTCACAGCCAGGGAGATTTAAAAACAGGGAATTGAAGTAGTCCAACTTCGATTGCACAAGAACAGCACCAATTGTAGCAGCTGTCTCACGTGACAAATATGGACGTATTCGACGAAGATCACGGATATTGAAGAAACATGCTTGTGAAGTTTTAGTTATGTGTTCGTGGAAGGTTAGGTGTTCATGAAAGATAACACCAAGATTTCTCACAGAAGAAACAGGTGATATTTTAATACCCGAAGAGAGCGAAAGAGTTTTCCCATTCAGCTTCTGAAGCTGTTGAGGTGTCCCGACCAACAAGAATTCAGTCTTAGATGGATTAAGTGCCAAGAAATTAGCAGACATCCAAGAGGATATAGACTGAAAACTTTGTTGCAGGAGGTTTCAGCATTAGAATAGGAGTGAGGGGTGATACAAGTGTACATTTCAGTGTTATCAGCATATAGTTCATGATCAAGAGAATGAGAAGAGATTAGAGGGCTTCAGGGTGTTGCATAGAGGTTAAAGAGGATAGGACCAAGAACGGAGCCTTGAGGCACAATAGAGATAACTGCTTTAGTTACAATTCTTCATCACTGATTACAAAGTAGGTTTACTTTATTATGTTATTAATGATAATTTGTAACAACCATTGAAGCTTTTAGTTATGGTACTTTTATAAAATGAAGTGGTATATCTACTCACATAATGAATAAAGCCTAGTGGTGGGAGAGTGGGGAGGAGAGTGTGCTTATATTATCAGCTGGCATTGTACAACATATTCATATATATTTATTATGTAGTTCTTCATTTAATAACAGAATGGTATGTTTAAAATGACAGAAAAGTATATTTCAATTACTTACCAAATGATGATGCACAAATGTTTTAATTTACATTTAATATATATCTCGATTGAATATCTGGAGAGGATATATTACATTTTAGAATGTATTAAATTGCAGTTACCTTCAGCAAAACAATCACCTCTTATAATAAGTCTATAAGTATATTAATATATGGATAGCTCACAAATGCTATTTTGATTGAGTTCTTGGCACATTATTTACACGACTATGATTTTGTACGTTCCGTCGTACCGTTCTATGATTATTACTGTCTGCTAGTCGTTTACTATCATCCCGAGGATGTGTCAGAGATAACAATGGAGGGTTAGACGTTTCCATCTATTCACTCTCTGTGCAAGGTCGCTACATTGTTCTGATAACCTGTCGTCTTGTATCGTCTTTGGAGTCGTATATGTCGCATTTCGTGTCGTCCTATTAGCCGTATGTGACATAGATAAATCATCATAGAATAATCGCGCCCATTTCCTTATGTCCTCAGGATTTTTGATCTCGTGGTGTAACACCGTTAGTCTAGTTTCAGGAAGTAATGCGCCTAAAGCTGTATTGATTATCTGCTCATCGGAAGCTACGGCTTCCGCTCCCAATCGACTAATTTCTGACAGAAAATTTTCGACGCTTTGACCTGGACGTTGATTATACCTGTATAGATAGGCCATTCGCTGCCAATTATCAGTTTTAGAGGCCTGGAATCTTTTGAGAAAAGATGCTTTAAACTGATCATATGTTGTAATTTTCGGTGCTTGACCATCCCTAGATAATATCTGTCTGGAGCACCACTCGAAATCACTTCCCGTCAAAAGTGTTGACGCCATAGCCAATTTGGCTTTATCTGAAATTTCACCCCTGGTTTCAAGATATAATGAGAGACGTCCGAGAAAAACAGTTGGACTATCATTATTCTCCCCTGAAAATGTTTTAATTTGCGCCGTGGCTGCCATTTGAGAAATTATCTCGTCACTTTCAACGAAATTAATTGACGCAAAATTATTTATTGTTAACCTACCTTGTGTAGTGTCGACTGCTGAACTGGTTGACGTCGTGTCTTCGTGTCTACTCGCCTCTCCACCTGAACTCGCTTGACCAGAAATTTGTAACAGAATATTCTTATATTCAGAACTCTCTTAAAATTCATTTTTTTCATTTTCTGCAGCGCATATTTGCAGCTCAACAATGTTTCTACCGGCTCAGCCTATTTTTACGAGGCACCAAATAACGAAATAAAGATTAACCTACAGAACGCTGCCGAAGGAATTGGGTTATCGACCTGGCTGAGGTGGTAGTATTGAAGGCGAAATTCTAATGTTATCTCTACGCTACAGAACAACACGAGTTCTAACTTAACTATGTTTAATAACACATTCAATTACAATTACACGCATCACATAAATAACCTACAGTTGGCAAACATAATTCAATTACAAACTGTTATGATATTCTAACATATCATAACTTCAAACATACAAACATACATACCATACTAAAACATTCTTAGTGCACGTGACATGTTGACTACCCAAGTCAACACACCAAACCACTCGACTTAACGTCAACCTCTCAAGTTGACACCTAACCCGCAACTTTACTACTCGATGGCAAGTGTCAGATTCAACTCTCAGACTCGACTACTACCGACCGAATCCGAATCAATGACAGACTCTAAGTCAAGTCTCCGACTGCTAAGACTGTGACTCTCACCAACTAACTCTAACTCCTGACTCGACTTAAGTGACAAACCGCCTTAAGTTAACTTTCTAAGTCAACTTAATAATAATAATCTCTAGATATCAATTCAATTAAGCATCCGATTCAAACCAGAGAAAGAAACAGAAAGAGAGATATTCAGTGATATCTCAATAGACAACGCAAAGAACCTAAAGATATATAGCATACCTAAAGAAAGACCTACTACTAATTAATAGCTTAACGGAAGCTCTGGAACCTAGGTTGAATACGGAAGCATTGCACAATCATATTGCAATCTATACAAGAAACTATAAATGGATTACTACGGAATATTGCTGAAGTATAATAACATCATTGCACCAAGTATAATAACATCATTACAAGACAAAGGGTAGGACAACAAGGTAAAGGATAACTGGGTCATAAGTACACAATAGCATAAGAAAGGGACGTTAAGGACCCGGTTATGCTATAATCTCTGTTTCAGTTATCTGCATCCATTTGCTAAGACTCTTAATAAACGTCATTCGTTGTCGACCCTTGCATCTTTTTCCTTCTATTATTCCTGTCACTACGGTATTTTCAACTATTTTGTTCCTCATAATGTGTCAGAAAAATTTCATCTGTTGTCGTCGTATTCGGTTCAAAAGGTTACGACAAGCTGACATTCTTTTTAAAACATCTTCATTTTAACGTGGTCTTTAGAAGATATACGTAGCATTCTTCTATAGAACCACATCTATTTTGCCTCAAGTTTCGATTCCATTACAGAAGAGATTGTCCAAACTTCACTTCCATATAACAATATTGGTTGAATATAGCATTGAAGAAGTCTTTTTTTGGTGTCAATTGATAATTTATGGCTTCTAAAAATCTTTGACATTCTGTTATATGCCTCCTTAGCCATGGCTATTCTTCTGTTTAGTTCCTTGTCACATTTCCCATTTTGATGAATAATTGACACTAAATATATGACTGATTCGACGACTAGTTTGACATTTTACCTCTTACTCTAATTAAGCATGGCTGTGGCATTTTTAGTTTGCTAACTGTCATGCATTCTGTTTTCCTCATTTTTATAGATAATCCACTAGCCTCACTATGATATATTACAATGTCCAACATTTCTTGAAGTTTGTCTCGCGAGTCGGCAATAAGAACTATGTCAACAGCATAACGTACATTAATTATTAAGATTGTATCCTCCAATTGCTAATCCTTTTATTTCATAGATATTCCTCACTATATTTTCACTATATAAGTTAAAAAGATCTGGTGACATTACACAGCCTTGCCTTACTCCTCTCTTAATTTTGCAAAAGTTACTATACTCGTTCTCATATATCATTGCAGCTTCTTGATTCCAGTATAAATTCCTAACAATTCTTATGTCTTTGCCATCTATATCCAATTCATGAAGAAGATCTCTCAATTTGCTGTGTCAAACTTTGTCAAAAGCTTTGGTATAATCAATGAAACAAAGGTATAGATCCTTATTTAATTCTATGGCTCTTTCACACAGAAATCTTGGAACGAAAATAGCATTCCTTGTACCAGAATCATCCACAAAACCATATTTCACAGAATTTATTTCAGGTCTAATTTTTTTTCTCATTCTCATTAGCAGAATTCTCACATAGATTTTAATGACTACACTCATTAGACTTATAGTTCTGTGTAGTTCACATTCTACCGCACCAGGTTTCTTCGGTAATGCAATAAATATCGATCTCAATAGATCTTTAGGAATTTCGCCAGTGTCGTAAATGTCGTTTGCTATTGACGTGATCTCCTTGACACTAAATTCTTTCGTGGCTTGTATCATTTCTGCTGTTATGTCATCTGTCCCAGTTTTAGTGGAGATGATTCGGCCATTTGAGTAGATAAGATTGTGCAAATGCACCAGATTGTAGGTGGATAGTGTTCATTTTGTGTGCATTTTGAATGATGCATTTAATAAGTGCATTTAATAAGTGCATTTTTTCTGCACATATTTTTTTGCACTTCGAAATGTCTGTTTTGCAGTGAAAATTGCAGTAAAATCTCTACAAATCCCACTTTTATTGGAGATTATTCGGCCATTTGAACAGATATTATTGTCCACATGCACCAGCTTGTAGGTGGGCAGTGTTCATTTTGTTTGCAATTTAAACGGTGAACAGATTGCATCTGCATTTATTTTTCTGCACTTCGAAATGTCTGTTTTACATTGAAAATAGCAGAAAAATCTCGATCAATCCCAATTTTATTGGAGATTATTCGGCCATTTGTGCAGATATTATTGTGCAAATGCACTAGATTGTAGCTGGATCGTGTTAATTTTGTGTGCAATTTAAAATGTACACATATTACATCTGCACTTATTTGCTATTTGTGTGCACTTCGAAACCTCGGCTTTATGTTGAAAAAATGCCTGAAAATCTCTACCAGTCCCACTTTTATTTGAGATTTTTCGGCCATTTGTGCAGATGTTATTGTGCAAGTGCACCATATTGTAGCTGGATAGTGTTCATCTTGTGTGCAACTTAAGTGGTGCACAGATTGCATCTGCACTTATTTTTGTGAGCTCCGAAACGTCTGATTTATATTGAGAAATGCCTTAAAATCTCGATCAGTCAAACTTTCATTGGAGATTATTCAGCCATTTGTGCAGATAGCATTTTGCAAATGAACCAGATTGTAGCTGGACGGTGTTCATTTTGTGTGCAATTTAAATGGTGCACATAATGCATCTGCATTTATTTTTGTGCACTTCGAAATGTCTGTTTTACAGTGAAAATTGTACGAAAGTCTCGACCAGTCCCATCTCCATTTGAGATTATTCGGCCAATTTGTGCAAATGTTATTGTGCAAGTGCACCAGATTGTAGCTGGATAGTGTTCATCTTGTGTGCAATTTATATGGTGCACAGATTGCATCTGCACTTATTTTTGTGCACTTCGAAACATCCGATTTATGTGAGAAACGCCTCAAAATCTCGATCAGTCCCATTTTATTGGAGGTTATTCGCCCATTTGTGCAGATATTGTTGTGCAAATGCACCAGATTGTTGGTGGATAGTATTCATTTTGAGCGCAAATTAAATGGTGAACTTCCGAATAGTACTTTATTTTAAATTTGCTTTTGAATTTGAAACTTAGAACAACACTTTAATTTCGAATGTGAATGTGATTGTCAAACTGAAATACAGGACACCAATTTTATGATTGCACAGTGGCGCCGCTCCAACGAATGAAATAATACATAAGGTGAATTTTCAAAGTAAACACCTTTTATAAAAGGTCTATTGCTTAAGCACAGGGGCGGATCCAAGTGGGCCATGCTCTCCTAAAATCTCTAGGAAATTTGTTTAAAAAAACTCTACGTAAATTCCTCGTGGTTGATAACGAAAAGGAATTAAAATACACGGTTAATCTGTGGCAGATGCCGGATCCAGCGGGAACCTTTGATCGCTGATAATAGTCAAGCAAATACATAGGCCTACTTGGAATGTCTCAAAAGCGTATGGGCGACGACAAGAAGTTTTAAATGACAGATCTTGAGGTGAATTGAACTCTCGTGGGTTCGAATCCCGGCCGCGCTGACCTGAGAGTAAAATCTCAGACATTCACTGGGGCCGAGGCCTTTCTCAGATTACACGACCAATGAAGAAATTTTTAAAACGGTTTAAACATGTGGTAAAGACCTTTTATAAAAGGTGTTTACTTTGCAAAAACATCTTATGTATTATTTCATTCGTTGGAGTGGCGCCACTGTACATCAAAAATTGATAGTTTGGAAGGCAACTGCAATGTAATATATCCTTCCTTAAAATGTAATATATCCTCTCTAGATTTTCTATCTAGACATATAAACTGTAAATTAAGACATATGATTATCATTATTTAACAAGAAATTGAAATATATTTCTTTGTCATTATTTAAAATACTGTAACAAACGGGACTGCGAGACTAGAGCATGCGGCTAGCGAGGCCTCCCGTGTTACATCGAGGGGACGTATATTTCTTTCATCCTCAATATTGGGTCCTGGGAACCCAGGACATCGGGTTTGGCGGCCCGGCCGGAATCGGGAGTGGGGACTCACTCCACGTCGTGACGTTGTTGTAGGGTGTTATGGATGGCCGGCAGCATGCGATGATAGCAGCTTACTAGTTAAATGGTCATTTCAGGTACCGTTTGTCAGGAGGAACCGAGGTGCTGCATCTCGAATGCCCTATCTTCCTTCGACTTCTATCTCTTAATTCAGGGACCGACCCCCTTGCTTCTTTCGTAGCTTCTCTTCCGTAATGTGATTCTCGGGACGAATTGATATGGTGACCCGAACCGGGAGTAGAAGCGTACTCCACGTCTGCTATATTTTAGGCGATCGATACTGTTTAGTTTCTGCCATGCTTCTTAGTCTTCAAGCTGGTTGTAGTAGATAACTATATCATTGGCTGTTTTAACTACGACGAACTTTATACTTCTTTTACCCTATAAAACCTCCCTAAATCTTTTTAGATTTTATTCTTCCCTATCCTGTTAATATTGGTCTTTCCGTAGATCCTTCTCTCGTCCATCGCTACTGAAGGTGGTACAATGGCTTTCCGTGTAGTCACTATGAAATTCGTGGATAGTCAACTGGTCAGTGGTGATCCCGCTCCCGCGTGCAGAGACACACTCGACCCAGGCGCTTAGCAATTACCCGCAGTGACGGACTCGACTCCGGGTATTGCCGTGGACTTAGGCTCTTACCTGGGCCTACCCAGGGAGACACCGAACCATCGCCTCCAACTAGCCTTCACGGCTTGGGAAACCAGCCAACCTGAGGGGCCCCTTACCTATCCCGTAGGGAGTCAGTAAAAGGAAGGATCATTAAGACTCGATCCTTTACAAGTACTTGCACGTTGTATACCGTATATCCCCATCGGAGCCGCCCTGGGAACCTACTAAGACGAACCAAGTAGGTCCCGGCCCCAACTTGATTATACTGTATCTAGCTTATCCTTATATACACCGCTGTCAATCGATGTCAAACGCTTCTATCGAATCTCAGCGCTTCTTCGCTTAGCTAAATTTACGAAACAGCTGCGTCACTTTTGGAAATAACCTATCGGAATAATCTAGCTATACCCACCTATAACCTCGACTTATGTCATCTATTATAAATCTTTGGAAAAACCTACGTCACTTATTATTTATAAATAACTGCTGTATAATGTCTGCATTCTATCTGTAATATGCATTTCTTAATATATATATATATATATATATATATATATATATATATATATATATATATAGATTTTGAAAGAGGAGCTTTCATTACAAATACCATTCTGTTAATAAATGAAGAAATACATAATAAATATATTCGAATATATAGAATATTGCCAGCCGTCAATATAAGCACACAACCCTTCCCACTAGGCCTTGTTTATTATGTGAATAGAGTTACCGCTACATGTTATAAAAGGTATTAAAAGTGATTGATATCAGCATTGTTGATCATTTCACTATAATGCGTGTGATTGTTATTATACGACAGGCACCACTTACCCCAACGGTTTTCCGGCAGAAAGTTCTGAAAAAGGCCAAAATTGTTTTCCTGGCCCCCCTCTCGCGGGTTCGATTTCCAACCGCGCTGATAGATCTGTCTGTATGATCTCAGACATTAGTTCAGTGGACCGGTTATACGGAAAATGGACCAAGTAAATGGCCTAACGGTTTAAACAGGTAGTAAAAGAGATATTTATCAATTCATACTTGGTTATTTCACTAGAATGCGTGTTTACTCCTCCCCAATACCCCTCCCAAAAATAACTTAATAATTCTTGTGTTCACCCCTAGTTTATGGTGATGCGAACTTGAAAGATAGTTTATTATCAGGTTATAGGTACAAAATTTCCGCCTAGGAGGTATTTTCAAAACCTATTTTATGCAAAATTTATTGGGCTACTTTTGAGATAGTTTCGTTATGGCTGGAGCCAGTGGCGATGTCGGTAAGATACTCGACCGCGGATCAGTATGTGCGGGGCTCAGATCCTGGGCTCGCCCGTCACTGACATCGCTTTTGAGTGACGAAACAGACGTGAACCTTAGCTTTTAGCTTTATGGCTTTGGGCGAACACGTCTGCAATGTCTGGAAAAAAATCACAAAACAAACCCCGTCCATCCTACCACCAAAGCCTCAGCAAACCCCGTCCATCCAACCTCCAAAGCCTCCGCAAACCCCGTCTACCCAACCTTCAATGACTCAGTGCAAACTGTTACTGGCTCTGTCCTGAATTGGATTAGAAGTTGGCTAATCTCCAGGAGACAAAAGTTTGCATTTCAAATCATGACTCGGCTTGGCGCAGTGTCACTAGTGGGGTTCCGCAGGGTTCAGTGTTGGGTTCAATTTTATTTTTGGTTTACATTAATGACTTACACAGCAGCATAATATCCAAAATGAGTAAGTTTACTGATGATACCAAATTATGTAAAAATATAGGTAATCTAAAGGATATATTATCACTTCAGAGAGAATTAGACAGTTTGCATAATTGGCAGTGTTGTATAGTAACCAAGTAAAAATACTTCGTTACAAGTACAAAGTACTCAACCGATACTTTTACTTGTAACGAAGTACCCAATTTGCCTGGGTACTCTTTACTTGTAACGAAGTAATTTTTGTAGTACTTTTTACTTTTACTTTTTATACGTGGAACTAAAAATGTCGCGTTACTTTAGAAAAATTGCGGATATGTCAATCGACAATTTTTTTAATAAATAGCAAAATATCATAGACACCTATTTTAGTTTGGTTTTGGTAACGGATGTATGACGTAGATCAATGTTTTGATGTCGGCCTAGGCTTATTATACATTGGCCTACAACATTTCAATGATTATGCTTTGAAATTTCTTCTCATAGTATAGATCAGTGGTCCCCAACCTGCTTACCCAACGACCCCCGTATCTTCCCTTCAGGTGGCGACCCCTAACTTTGTTAGCAGTTTTCTTCTTTTTTAAGGTTAAAACAGCTAGCAGTCATATAGCGGCTAAACTACTTCTCTTAGCCCAGAGACGTGTATGATGCGATTTAGTTACATACTTTGCTAATAGTTGCGAAAGTGGGCTTTTTACTAGAGATGGGAACCGAACCGAACTCGAACCCAGACTCTGGCCGAATCCGAACCGAACCCGAACCCAGACTTCGTCCAAACCGAACTAAACCAAACTCTTGGAGTTTCTCTCTTTTTCGCCTGACATTAAATAAAGAGAGTAAGAACAATACAAATATATATTAGTTTTTGCATTTACGTGTCTTACAGTATCTAACAACATATATTCAGGTAAGGCTGGTTCCGACACAAATTTTAAAATTGTAGCGGAACAAAGGAATGGTAGCGGGAAGCAAGACGGGCCTACAGAAGATAATGGAAAGTCTGAATGATATACGACATTGAAATATGGAATGAAGATTAACATCGAAGAGACAAAAGTGATGAGAGTATCCCATAAAAATCTGAAAATGCTTGACTCAATCTAGGTGGATTTGTACGTTCTTGTTAAATTCAAATTATGAATTTTTTTCTAATTTTAGTGTGCTACCTTAATATTTTTGCAGCCAGATTTACGAATAATTGTATATGACAATCTATATGTGTTAAGGCTATCTGGAGTAAATAATTTTGCACCATATCAATGCAATAATTTCATAACTATTTTCGTAACTTCATAATTGATCTGAGAGTTTAAAATTTGAAACCCTAAGGTAAATTATGAGGCTTATTACTGGTCAGTTGATAGCAAACGGTGTATATTATGGTCATTTTTCTATGGAAGTACTCGTGTTTACTAAATCATCTTTATTTGGCATTTTTATGTTACTAAATTGCACTTTGTCTCTGAAATAGTTGATCAAATTTTGGCCAAGACATTTCCACTTAATTATAAACGTATCTAATATATAGGCCTACAGTGACAATAAAAATTTAAAAATTGATGAAGCATTCTATTTTCTCGTTATAATCAAGGAAAATATTTCAGATACATTATTAGATAAAGCTAATTATCTATATAATGAATAAAGCTAATTATCTATATTATGAACATTTGTTGGTCAACTAACAATATTTTAAGAAATGTACAGGAATAAATACCACTTCTCTCCTTTTTCACTGTCATATTTTTACCCAGGGGAAAAAAAGTGGCAGCCATTATGACTTAATTAATTTTTAAGCATATTTACCAAAAACCATTTTAAACATGTTTGTCATAACCATACTTATTATAAGTAAAGTTAAAAAATTGCAACATTATCCAAACCAAACCATTTCGAACTCGAATCGAACACTTGCGAGTTGGAAAGCAAGCTGAACCCGAACCGAACCGGAACCCTTGTTAGAATCGAACCCGAACCGAACCGAACTTTCATTTTCAACGAAACCAACCGAACCCGAACTCTGGAAATTCAAAAAATTCCCATCTCTACTTTTTATGGTAGAAATTGCTAGCAGGCAGCTACTATGATTTGGTGGCACCGAATCAAGATGTTCGCGACCCACTTGTTAATAACCCCTGCTGTAGATGATTTACGAGCATAATTTCAAAGCTTAGTTATAGAAATAAAACCTTTGATCTACGTCATGTAGCGTTAATTATAGAAACAGAGCCTTTGAATTACGTCATACAGCCGTACCGATTATTTAGTTGTGCTGCTATGACAAAGAGGCGGAATCGAATGACTGACAAACTATTTGAGAGTCTAGTATTTCTAAAGATGGAAAGTTTTAGATGTACTTTGTGCACATTAAATGAATAAATCTCTCAAGAACTACTTTGCATAGGCATCTCAAGAACTAATTTGCATAGGCCTATTTACAAATATCTCTAGATATAATAAAATATAAATCTCAGCTATTTGACAAAATACTAGATACAGAGACTGAGAGAGAGAGAGAGAGAGGGCGTGTCTTAGTTAACCATGCTACTTTAAATTTAATTCTGGAGGGGGCCTTTGACCTCTACATTCAGCAATCATTCTTATTGCTCTCCTTTGAACTCTTTCCATACATTCTACATCCTTCCTTAAAAATGTCTCCATGCTTGTACGCAATATTCTAATTTAGGTCCTACCAATGCTTTAGGCCTATGTAATTTAACTATTACATCCTTATTACGACTTTTTATAGTTCTCCTAATTAAACCTAAAGTGCGATTAACACAATTTACTGCTGATTTACACTGCTTTGAAAATTTTAGGGTATTATCAATAATGACACCTAGATCTTTTTCTTTAATAGAAGATTTTATTTCAGCGTTACCAAGCTTATATTGATTACAACTATTGTTGTGACCTACATGCATAACTGTATATTTATCAACATTGAAGCTTATCTGCCAGGTAGTTGCCCAATTATCAGTGTTGTAAAAAGTACTCAGAAAAATACTTTAAGTAAAAGTAAAAGTAATGGTTTGTAAAAGTAACAGTAAATAGTAGCCTACTTGATCAGAATTTTACTTAAGTAAAAAGTAAAAAGTAATCAACAAAAAAGTAGTACTTTTGAGTAAAAAGTAAAAGTACTCCTACTTTTTAATGAAACAAAATATATACATTGCAAGAATCGTTTTACACGTTCTCAAATTAGTTTCAAATAGCTTGATTTTATTCTAATTATAAACGAAAACTTGACCTGACATCAAATGGTCCAGGATTTAAATTCCTAATAATATGCCTCTAATAATTACTTTTGGAATTTTCACCTGTCCTCGATTTGACTGAATCTAGATATCCTAATAAGTGATTGATAACTTCAACCACTGTATTAAATTAAATATTGATTTAATACAAAAAGAAATAAAATAATACACGGGTATATAGAAGAACGAAAACTAAAACGATTTCAAATAACACGTGTAAGCTAATTCTATATAAAGCTTAAATTATACTTTTGTATCTAACTACAGTTCACTTTAAATGTCGCCAATGTAAGTGGCCTACTTTATATTACTTACAATTACTTTTGACATACAAATTACTAATACGCTCTCGTGCATAAATTCCTACAGTTTACTCTAGTTTCCTCTCGACTATTCGCCTACTAGGATTCCTTCTAATATAGTCCCTAGGTTCCCTAGGTTAGAATATTTCGATGGAGCTCTCTTCCCTCTTTGATCTTTTACCAAATCACTCCCTTTTCATCGACTGTTCGATGGACTACAAATTAGTTCGAATAAACGAACCCTTCGAATTGCTCTCAATTCGTCTACTATTGAGATTCTTAAAATCTCCTAAATCTCTTTTCAACTTGGCACGTTTTACGTCCGTGTTGTCACTCTTCCATCTTGGATCTTCTCCACTTCCTGTTTAGGCATGCCCCCATTAGTCACTTGCCCTAGCATAGCTACCGCCTAGGATCTCACTTTAGTAAAACTCAATACTTTAAATCTTAACCTGCAGTATTATTAAATACTTTACTAGAAATACAATTACAAATACAAATACACTCAAAATATAATATTATATCGAATCGAGCTTTGACACAAGTCTTTCTGACTTCCTAAACCAGTATAATTACGTTAAGTTAAGTTAAGAAAATGTTTTGGACGCCTGGCAACCCTGCGTATGGCAACCCTGCACGAAAACTAAAATGGCGTATATTTGTAGTTATCTTTTAAGGACATTATTTATTCTTGAAAATAAAGAAATATTTAAGTGATATTAAAAAATTACAAATAAAAAGATAACAGATATATCAGAGTTAGAAGATTTTGATATCGAAGGGAATTATGGGGTAGCAAGGGAAATTTTAGTACTTAACTTGCGAGGTACTTAAATTATAGTACTAACTTACGAGGTACAAAAGAAAAGATATAATAGTAAAATTATATAAATCATTGGTTAGGCCTAAACTGGAGTATTATGTCCAAGCTTGGTGTCCTTATCTAAAGACAGATATAGATGAATTAGAGAAAGTACAGGCTAGAGCGACAAAACTGATTAGAGTGCAAGAATTTTAGTTATGAAAACCGACTAAAATATACAGGATTAGTAACTCTGAAAGAGAGAAGAGCTAGGGGAGATCTGATAGAAGTGTTCAAAATTCTAAAGGGATTTAATAAGGTTGATTACAACACTTGGTTTAATTTAACTAATAGCTGCAGAACTAGAGGTCATAAATACAAACTTGTTAAACCTAGAAGTAGATTAGATTTACATAAAAACTTTTTTAGTCACAGAATTATTAATAGCTGGAATGAGCTTCCAGAGGAAGTTGTAGAAGCAAAATCCATAAATCAATTTAAAAATTTGTATGATAAATATAAGAAGTTTGGTGTAATATTGCCCAGTGTGTAAAATTGCTTGTTGAATAGTAGACCCTAATTAGGTATTTTAGGTTGTATAGATATGTCATTAGGCTAGGTCTAAAACAGAAAATGAAGCTATTTTTTCATTCAAATAGCTGTTTACCTTGCTTTTCTGTAAACACTGTTTAATGTCATATCTAGTCTAAATATATGTATATTGTGTTATATTGTGTTAGTTAAGTACATGTATAGGGGACTTTATGCTTTCTGTTAGTTAATTGTGTAGGTCTATTTTTTAGTTTTTTATTGTGTTTTAATGAGTCTTAAACAAGCAATAATTTGCTTTCTGACTCAGAAACTGTTATGTTATGTTACTTCTAGGATTTAGACCATATCCCAACCTCTCTTTTAAAGAAGTGTGTTCATATACTTGCTCCTGTACTAACATTGATTGTAAATCTCTCTCTCTCTCTCTCCCTCCCTCCCTCTCCCTCTCTTTCTCTCTTTCTCTCCTGGCATATTTCCTCAGGCTTTCAAGCTTGCAGTTATTACTCTATTGCTTAAAGCCCACACTGGATAAGGAATCATTGTCGAATTACAGACCTATATCTAATTTGCCATACCCCTCTAAACTCTTTGATAGAATGTTCTTCAGAAGCTCTCCACTCATCTCGATTATAATGATCTATTTAATAAGCACCAAGCTGCTTATACTAAGCATCATTGAAATGAAACTGTGCTTCTATCTGTATGCAATTCTATTGTTAGTACCATGTGAAGGCAATGCTTAACATAACAGAACAACAATTAGAGTGCTACAGTCATCAATGATAACATTGAGCACAATTGATACAAAATCAAGTAGGACCAGCACCTAAACCTCCTTTTCTTTAAACCCTTTATCTTTGGATTGATTTTCTGGATTTTGGAATTTGTACCTTTTTTGGACCTTATTTTTGCTCGCCGGCTTGATTTTGTCTCAATAGTGCTCGATGTTGTCATTGATGACTATATCACTCTAATTGTCGTTATGTTATGTTATGAGGTAAGTTTGTTGTCTTTACCTAAAAACGGATATAGATAAATTAGAGAAGTGCAGTATAAAACTTCAAAACTGGCGAAGGAGTGTCATAATTCTAAGTACGAAAATCGTTTAAAATATTAACATGTCTAAATGAGAGAAGAGTAAGGGAAGATCTTGTGAAAGTATTTGAGATTGATAGTAAGATTGGTTATTGATAGTAAGATTGATAGTATTGATAGTAAGATTGGTTATAACACCTGGTTAATTTAAGAGATAGCTGTATAACTGGTATTGTGCAGTAACAAAGTAAAATTATATTGTTGCAAGTAAAAAGTACTCAAATAGTACTTATACTTGTAACGAAGTAGCTAGTTTGTTTTGAAACTGGAGCTTTTTACTTGTAATGAAGAAATTTTTATTGTACTTTTACTTCTACGTTGACATCTGAAGTGAAGTCGCCGTACTTTTGAAAAACTCCTTTGTCAAATTTGTTGACTAAATAACAAATGTTAGGAGAAGAGCAATGCAATGCAAATTCATCTATACCATATCTGTGGTTTAGCTAGTACCTGTAACAGCTCTAAAACAGTTGTGTAGGTTTAGTGCAATATTGAAAATTATGATTGTTCAGAACATAACATCAAGTGTTTTATATATGCTAGTTCTGTCATTGATTTACAGTGAATATCTTTCTCCAAGGTTGCTAGATGGAGTAAAAGTTAACAGTTTGCATTTAAAACCTGGAAAAAATTCAAAAATTAGAAATACTTGTAGAATGGGAATTAATATAAATTTTTTTATATCACTGTTCAGCAATTGTGCTAAGGACATATATATATATATATATATATATATATATATATATATATATATATATATATATATATATATATATATTATTTATATAAATCATGAACCTACACCTATATTTCTTTAGGACCTTGTCAATGAGTAAAAAACGATTTCTGTATTAACAAATGTAAGTTGTGTTGTGTTTGGGATACTTAAGAATAGACCAATGACATACTGCACATGTTGTAAGGAGCGACAGAGTAAAACCGGAGGACAACAACAGGAAACTATCTCAGAAGCCATATCATTCCTAAGCTGGGGGCTAAATTAAGTTATGGAGAATTCATAGCCTTTCTGCAGGGATTAACTTATTAATTGGTGGAATGCTCTTTAAGTTGCTTGCTTGAAGGCAGCATATGAATGGAAGATGTACCTTGGACCTGTCACTTGAAAGAATGCTGGAGAGAGAGCCTGAGTTAATCAAGTTCTATGTAATTTAATTGTGGAAGCAAAAATGTAATATAAACTGTTAAAATCCTATATAAGCATGTGTGTATAGTGGTCAAATATTTTTAAATTCAGAAACTTCTGACTTCAAATTTCAAGTTTTCATTATTGGGCCCCATTGGAATTAAATCGAGTAACTAACTTAAATAGTTTAAGAATGTTTAAAGCTTTTCTGTCAATTTAAATTTTTTCCTTAATGGATCATGAGTACTTTTACTTTTTACTCAAAAGTACTACTTTTTGTCAAGAACTTTTACTTTATATTTAAGCAAAATTCTGATTCAGTACTTTTCCTTTTGCTTTCTTTTAGCTTTTGTATTTATTTATTTAAAGTAGTCTGCTTAGTACTTCTAGCAACACTGTTTATAACTAGAGATCATAAGAATAAACTTATTAAACCTAGAAGTAAATCTAAACAAATCTAACCTAAGTAAATCTAGACAAGCAAAGAGATATTTTTTGTCAGTGAGTTGTTAATAGCTGGAATGGGCTTCCAGATTTAGTTGTCCAGGCAAAATCTATAAATCAATTTAGAAAGTTGTAGGATAAATCGAAGAAAAGAATTGTACAAATGTACAATATTATTGATAAAAATAGCTAATGTTAACGTCAGTTTCCTCACTCGAAAGCGATGTCAGTTACAGGCGATGCACAAGATGTACATGTGTGCCAAATATAACGAGCAATTAAATTAAAATTTATGCTCGCCATATATTTATACTTGCCAAATGACAGAGCTGTAATTAGCGTAAATATTGAGGAATTATAGATATAATGATGTGATTAAATTTACACTTGCCAGATGACAACGCTGTAATCAGTATTACTTCAGGCAGAAAGACGGACAGAACTGGCTCATTATATTTATAATGAGCAAATTAATAAATTAATTGAAAGTAATTAAATTAAATTGAATTAATATTTGTTATAAATTAATTAGGCATTTTAAGGTGTACCGTTGTGCCTTTAAGCCTAAATAGAAATAGAAATTTAGAAACATTATATACGTTTTAGATTTCCTGCCTTTTGGAAAGCGTACTTTTAACAATGTAATTCTCTATCTCACTGTTTGGCTGACGTCCCCGGGCTCCTGTGAACATTAACAAAGTATAAAGCTAAAAAAGCTAAGGTTAGCATCAGTTTCCTCACTCGAAAGCGATGTCAGTGATGGGCGAACCCAGGATTTGAACCCCGCACATACTGATCCGCGGTCGAGTGTCTTACCGACTTCGCCACTGGCTTCAGCCGGTGGCAAAGTATGGTATAGTATAGTATAGTAGCAAAGTACTAAAATAACTTGGGTGTCGCCACCTGAAACGAAGAAAATGGGGGTCGTTGGGTTAAGTAGTTTGGGAACCACTGATCTATACAATGAGAAGTTTCAAAGCTTAATTATTGACATGATGTATATGAATTATTGATATGACTAATATCAAAGTGTTTGAGTTACATCACTCACTTGTTACTGGCACTAAATCACGAACGTGGAACCTATCGAAGGTTAATCTTGTATTGGAGCCTGCTGCGTCTTTGCGCTGTAAAGATAATGTAAACCTCTGAAAGGATTTATAATAACTTGCCAGAAACCTGTAAAGCAGTCTTGCAGACCGGTCACTGGCCATGACACTGTTAAAAATATAGAAAAAAGCAAATGTTTTCGTCAGTTATAGAAATGTCAGTTATAGAAATATCGGAGGCTATTAACCTATTATTATTTAATATGGTATAGATTAATTTGTGTAACTTTGTGTGTATGATGCAAACCCCTCGCAGTTGTTATGCAGGAAAAAAATTGGCAATTGATATATCCTTAGTTTTTCAAGTAACACAACTTTTTTGTTTCCACAGATGTAAAAGTATAAGTAAAGTACTTCAAAAATTACTTGATTAATAGTATAGTGGTACTAAGACAAATTGGAAACTATGTTACTAGTAAAAGTATCGGTTGAGTACTTCTACTTGTAACAATGTATTTTTACTTTGCTACTGTACAACACTGTAAGCTCAAATCATAACTCAAATCATCATCATGGTGTGGCTCCAACTTGTTCACAGGGAACTATGAAATTATGAAATTTCTAAATCTGAATTAATTATTTCAGAAATGAAACAGAAATTAGAAATTATTGCAGAACTGAAATAGAAATTTTGAATTATTTGAGATCTGAAATTAGGAATTTTTTGAGAACTGAAAGTTAACTGAATTTTGGAATATATATTTTTCATGAAATGAAGTTAGAAATTGAACTGAAATTAACCCCCCTTCTGAACTGAAATAAAAATGAAATTAACAAACGTTGTGAATTTACATATCACTGGTGTTAATAAGTCACCGTTACAAGCACTTTCAGTCATCGATCGTACTGCATTATAGTGATTAGGCCAAGACAAGTGAAATTATTACAGTGACAAGTGTTTTTCAGTTGCCATTTGTTTAAGTTGTTTTATGTTACAGGTTTAAGTTGTTTTTACAAGTGTGTAACAGTTTAACTAATATTCATTTTTTTAACAGGAAGAAGAGCACTTTTATAATGTAATAATCCTGTCAGTAATGATATATTGTGTGTATTTATGTTTCACAAAGAAAATCTTAATAAAATGAATGAATGTGGTCTATCTCTCTCTAGCTTAACATCCAGCTCTTCCCTCCAAACTCTACTACGTCCTCAACTGCCTTTCTCACAATATGCCCATACCATCTCAATCTCGACTGAGCCAACCTATCCCTGATCCCCTCAAGAATCAAATTCATCCTCACATATTCATTTTCCATTCTGTGCTCTTCCTAGTTCTTCCATACATTAGACGCAACGTTCTCATTTCTGCCACATGCAAACTCTGTAAATGTTCCCTTTTTAGTGCCTAACATTCCAAACCATACATCATTATTGGCCTTACCACAGAACTACAAAATTCGCCTTTCAGTCTCAGTAGTATTTTCCTATCACACAACACTCCACTAGCTGCCCTCCACTTTGTCCATCCAGTCTGAATCCTACTAGTAACCTCTTTATCAAACTCCCCATTATCTTCTATTACAGACCTAAAATACTTAAAAAATCTGTTATCTTCCTTAGCTCCACCCTCTGACTTGTTACTCTATCTCCGTTTATCATCTCACCCTTCCATCTACTCTTTAAATGCTCCGTTTTTTCCTTATTTACCCTCAGTCCTTTACTTTTTAAAGCCTCTTTCGCGTTTTCCAACATCTCGGTACTTTCTCCGCGGTGTGTCCTACTTTCACCAGATCATCTGCAAATAGCATGCACCATGGGGCTCCTTAATAACTCCCTTAAGCAACTCATCTATAATCAAAATAAACAAATATGGACTAAGGGCTGATCCTTGATGTACGCCGATTTTCACCTCAAAACTCTCAGATTGTCCATTCTCCACTCTCACAGTAGTCTTCACCCTGCTGTACATATCTTTGATTAACTCAACATACCTCCTGTTCATTTTCCTCTTCTTCATAACTTCCCTCACCAGTTCTCTCGGAACCCTATCATAGGCCTTTTCTAGATCCACAAATACCATCTGTATCTTCTTCCTCTTTCCGCTTTTCTTCTCCGTCAATTGCCTCAACTTAACGATCGGCTCTGTTGTCAACATTCCGGGCATCAACCCAAACTGGTTGCCATCAATGCTTGTTGAACCTCTCAATCTACTCTCCACTACTCACTCCCTTACCTTCATTGTATGGCTCAACAGTTTAATATTTCTATAATTCTTACACTCTTGAATGTCCCCTTTTCCCTTAAATGCCGACACTAAAAGCCACAATGTGATTCCCTGACATCATCCCTGGTTGAGGAAACTGATGTTAAACCTTTAAATATTATTATTATTACTATTATTAAACAACTCAACCTCCATTCTTCTGGCATCCTGTCCCCCCCATAACAGCTTTTCTTTAATGCCCTACCAATCTCTTCAACTATAACATTCTGTATTTCCTAATCCTCAGATTCTTCGCTACCTACATCATTTTTGAGGCCTACATTAACCTCGGGAGAGTATTTTTGTGATTTAACAAATTACAAAAATACTCTCCCCAACATTCAACGATCTATCCGTCAGCTGTTAATACTTTCCCATAGAAGTCGTCAATTTTCTGGCCCTTGCCACTGCCACCACTTTCTTTGCCTTCCTCTTTAACTCCTTATAGTCTCCCTTAATTCTTCAGTCCTACCGTCCCTCTTCTTCTTAAATTCTTTTTTTCTTCTCAAGCAATACCAGCTGTACCTCCTCTTTAAACTACCAAACTTTTTTATCCACCATTTTCCTACCACCCGTCACTACACCTAGCACTTCCCTACAGCATTCTCTAACTTTGTTAGATGTTTTAACCCATATGTCATTAGCTGATCCCTCTAAAGTCCGTTCAACTTCAACCTCCAACTTCATCTTCAATTCCGCTTCTTTTTCCTTTATTCTTCCCCATTTCACCATCTCCATACCTGATTTTATTTTTCTAATCTTCTTACCACCCACACTAAATCCATAACAACTAGTTTACGATGTTCTTCTTCCCATTCTCCTCTATTAATTTTGCAATCCTTACATTTAGCTTTGTTCTCCCTCTGTATCAACAAAAAATCTATTTGTGATTGCACTTGACTTGCTATGAAATGACTAAATCCTGCTCTTTCTTCACAAACAGAGTATTGCATATAATTAGATCATAGGCTACTGCAGCTTCAAATATTGACGTACCCTCTCCTCTTGCTACTCTCACTAAACCCAAATCTACCATGCGCCATCCTATATCCCAGCCCATATTTCTGTACGTGTCCAATTAAATCCTCTCCCACTAGCAATTTTTCCCCCACACTCACTTAACAATTCGTCAAACTCTTCCCAGAATCTTTGCTTCTCTTCCCCTCTACAACCAACTTGAGGAGCATAAACGCTTAGTTCATTTAATCTTTAGCCCTTAAATACCAGTTTTATTGACATCAACCTACTACTTTTCCATTTAACCTCAACCACACCCATCCACATACTCTCATTCAGCATTACTCCAGCTCCATTCCTACCACTGCTCTTTCCTACATACCATAGTTTATATCCATCACCCATAAGCCTCGAAGTAGCCTCTTTCCACCTGGTCTCCCGTACACTGCACACATCCACCCTTCTCCTGTTCAACATGGCCGCAACTTCTCTACCCTGCCCCGTCATTTATCCAACATTTAGTGTTGCAAACCTGATGTTTTGCCTTTACGAGGGATTTCGCGTAATGTCGATCTGGGTGGCCCTTCAGGTCTTCTCCACCCCAACTGGGCGCAAACCCCCTAACCTTGTGGTCCAGGGCCCTGAATGCCGTGCAGTGAGACTTCTTAAGTTTATCCATTCGTTTAAGTTTTTGTGGCAATTACTGGAGCCTAGGCGCTCACCAACCGAATGCCCTTTCTGATGTTGGTTTGGATCTAGTTTTTATTTATATAAGGATATACAAGCAATACCTGCACAAAAATAAATGACTAATTGTTTAAATTAAATTGCTCATTGTGGTTTTGTGGAATTATTATTTTGGAATCTGAAATTAGTAAATAATACGTTTCTTATTAAATTTATAGGATTTATATTGTAGCAGGGAAAATTGAGTAAACTTGCGCGAACCACTTGCAGTGTTTAACACAATGCCAGAAGACAAGAAGTCTGATGGCAGGAGATCATCAGACAGTCACAATAGATATGATCGACCCTCCTCCTCTCATAGTCCTTCAAACAGTCATGAGGCTACTCAAATTGCATCTGGGGAATTCCTACCTACAGGATTTGCATCATCAAGGCTACCATGGCTAGACCCGTATTTAGTGCTCATGCAGTCGGGAATACCCATTCCTATTTCGCCGCTGGAACTCTTTCATTCGTCAAATCTGATTAGGCAGCAACTACAACATGGTCCCGCTCCTCCGCCTTCTTTATTTCCTCCTCCTACAGCTCACTTATTGAATCAAGCTGCTGCTCTAGCTGGACCCTCAGCACTTCTTCATCATCCCTCACTGTATAGTTCCACAACAAGTTCAGAGCTGTCAAATAGCTCACCATTGTGCCTTGTCCAGTCTTCGGTTTCATCGTATCAACCGAAGTCAATATCTCCATCGCACTTAACCTCAGAGTCCAACCGGCATTGTAAACAATACAACAGAGATAGATACTCGGTGTGTAATGTGTCTGCAGATGTGAGATCTTCAGATCATCTGCGATTAAGGAGCCTCAGTCCAGAACACTGTGTGGACAGAAGTCATTCTGTGGAATCGTACAAGAAAGATGAGAGGAGTGTTTTAACAAGCACTTCTGACATTAGATTTCCTGCTAAGTGTGGGTCTCCATTTGACACATGCATTAGATCTAATGGCGATCTAACAACTGAAGATTTGAGAGTCAGTGATGAAAGATTCATTGGATCTGTGTCGGTTGATGATTCTAGGAGCTTGGAGCTGAAATCACAAAAAAGAACGGAGTCTCCTTGTAGTGCTCCTATGCCAATGGGTGCCGAGGATCAGTTTACGTATCATTCTATTGAATCAAATGGGGTGGTTATGCCACCTAAAATAAACTCACCAAAGGAAGCAAGTCAGACCCCTTCTGTTGCAGAGATTACTCATGACAGTCGTGTGGACAATTGCACTAGGTTTACTGGAGCTAGTGGAGACGAAGTATATGAAACACATAGCGATGGTAGGCTGTCAACTGATGGGTTTACTAGTGGAATAGATAACGACTTGTGTGCCAGCATTGCTGCCGCTAGATCTAGCATTAGTTTACCGCTGCGTAAACGAATACCTCGTATTAATGAAGAGCTGAAGTCTGAAGATCTATCTCAGCCTGCACTTCCACTTCAGCCCTCACCTGATTCCTCTTTATCTGTGACTGTCGATGCAATGTCTGTTACAGAAGTACCTATGAAACTTTTAGAAAATTCACAAAAAGAGTCTACTGTAAAAGTTGGGGATTCTGATTTCTTGGTATCTGAGAAAGGAATTTCTCCAAAGCCTGATGGACGCAATTCTCCAAACTTGGACAGTCCTTCCTCCTCTCTAAACTTTCGCTCAGTATGGAAAAAGTTTGCGGCAAAATCGGTCCCAGCTCCTGTAAATGTTATTGGGTCTACAAATCAATCCAACTTTACGACGTCATCTGGAATGAGCAGACTGTTCTCATATGGGACAATTAAGCCAATGAGTTTTAGCAGTAAACCTTATCACATGACTGCAAGTGGAGGGAAGCCACGAGGCTTTTTTAGTCGTGCCGCTGCGGCAGCAGCAGGAAGACCTGGAGTAAAGGGTGTGGGAAAGTTGGACACTGCCGAAGCTCTATCAAGTGAAGGTGTTCTGATGACGGAAGGTTCCACTTCCCCACGTGTGACTCGTAGTCAGTCTCGTCGCAAGAAGAAAGACTCGCCAAAAAACTCACCAACCAACAATGAAGAGCCTCAGGCTCCTGTAAGAAAATCGGTGAGAAAGAAAACTGCCAACAGCAAGTATGATGCTGAGGAACTGGAAAAGGTATTATACTATCTGGGTTAAATTATTTTGAAACAATGTTAATTTACAAAATGATTTATTGCATTGAATTGAAAAATATAAAATAAAATGCATATAGCAGTATTATACCCGATCTTATAAACGGAAAGATATTCTCGCCGATATCGATCTCTACCATTTGACTTTATCCTCGAGATAACTGCAAATCTGCTTCTTGCATCTTATGAAACTTTTCTGTTCTCAACTTTATCTTAAAGTCAGCCTCCTAGCGACGACTTTGTTTTAATCTACCGGTGTCATTAACCGCCCGATCTCGACAAGATATAGTTCCTTCACATGTAGCTGAAATCAGCTCAAATGCCGAGCGACATCTTGTTCATAATATGCAATTTTAAGCGACTTTCGGCGAAGATATCATTCTGATTGAAGCCTCATAGGATTGCACAGTAGTGGACTTATTTTAAAAGTATAAAAAATGATAATTTAGTGATCTAGAAAGGTTAGAAAAGCTGGTCTATAAGTAGATTTTCTAGTATAACATAATTGAAAAGGGGAATGGTAACAAGATTAGAAACTTGAGTCTATTTTTTAAACTAAGTTAATTAGTTATTCTCAAAAAAGTAGTGACAACAGATTGCCAATAATCAATAATTGATGTATGTCTACAGTATATATACACTGTGTTTTTTATAACGGATACTCCAAATTGTTTTAGCAATAAAGTCGTAAAAAGTTGACCGATGTTCTTGAAATTTACGGCACTTGACCAGCAGCCAATTCTACCAAACATAGAGAAATTTCGTTTGAATATCTTTAATAACGTGAAAGTTATAGTTTTATGAATAGGAGTGGGGTCTGATAAGAAATTTCCAGTACAGGATTACGGGCGTGTTACATGCAGCTTAAAATTATCTCTGTAAAAATAATAGCGAACACGTCACAAAAATTCAGCTAATGATGTTTTGAAGAGCAACCACTTCTTTGCAAAATGATGTAAAGTACGTGCTGATATGTTCTTAATTGACAAAGTTATTAAAATTTTAAATGCATGCATTGCAGTCAGTGTACAACTGCTATCACCACAGCCACTGCAGCGGCGTCCTGTAGCACCACTGTTAAAAATAACTTCTTCGTTTATTCTCTTCATGCAATGCATGCATAAAAAGTTCAATAACTTTGTCAATTAAGATCATATCAGCATGTATTTTACGTCGTTTTGAAAAGAAATAATTGCTCTTCAAAATAGCAGTAGCAGAAATTTTAAATTGAGTGTTAGCTAGTATTTTTATAGAGATAATCTACGTTAAATGGAACACGCCCATAATCCTGTATTGGAAATTTCTTATCTAACCCCACTCCTATTCGCGAAACTATAATTTACACATTATGAAAGATATTCAAACTAAATTTCTCTATGTTTTGAAGAATTGGATGCTGGTCGAGTACAGTAAATTTCAAGAACATCATTTAACTCCTTACAACTTTATTGTTAAAACAATTTGGGGTATCTGTTATAAAAAGCACAGTGTATATAGATATATTATATATATATATATATATATATATATATATATATATATATATATATATATATATATATATATATATAGATAGAAGCCTATATATATATACAGGCTGTGCATTAAAAAAATATCCCCCTAAAACAATTACGATAGCTTAGCCAATTATTGATATTTTGCCTTGAAATTTTAAGGTTCTCTTGTGGAAGAATTTAGCCACAAGCTGTCCAAATTTTGTAAAAATATTTTTAAAGAAACCAGAGTTATCCAAGTTTTGTGAAAAAATTGATTTTTTTCATTTAACATGCAACGTAAAACGTCAATTAGAATTCCTTTTTGAAAATGTGCTGGCCCTGAAAAAGGCCGTTAGATGATGACGACTCTGATTTTGTGCTACAATGTATGCTCGAAATGAACGCCCTGGGCTTTAATGCCGGTCAGAAGTCTTTTCTTACAGATAAAATTGCGCTGTCAATGGACTGTTGTGGTAGGTCTTTCCAGACCTCTTGAAGAACAGCCTTTAATTCCTTTGTGTTTCAAACTCCTCTCCACTACTATTTCTCATACCTTTATTGTAGTACTCGATTACTTTAACTTTATAATTCTTAAACTTTTGAATTTCCCCTTTCCACTGAAATACATGTTCTAGGCAACTCAACCTCCATTATTCTGTCATCCTGTGCCCCTATAACATGTTTTCATTCAAACATATGTCTCAATCACTCTACCACTCTCCCACTGCATTCTTCTCCCTGATCTTACACACTTCCACCAGGATACCATCCAACCCCACCGTTTTACCCTAATGCATTTTCAATAGTACCTTCTCAACCTCTTCAGATTTACATTTTGTGCATCCAATCCCTGTACCATATGCTCTTTCTGTAATATACATCAAAATCTTCCCATTCTTCCTCACCTACTTCAACGTTTTGGATCACATTAACCCCTTCATTTAACAAACTGCATTCCTCTCCCCAATGTTCCACAATGTCTCTATCTTGTATTAATAATTTTCCCTTACTTCCCTTTATACATTTCACGCTCCCCACTTCGCTCCTTTGCTTCTTTCCTTCCCTTTCTACTTGATAGATATATCATTTTCACCATCTTTACTACCTAAATCCTGATAGAAGGCATCATTAAGGCCATACATTCTGGCCTTTGCCACTGCAACCACTCTCTTTGCCTTTTTTTGTAACTACTTGTAATTCTTCCTTAATTTTTCTATTATACTATTTTTCCACTCGTTAAATGCATTCTTCTTCTTCCACAGTTCCCCCTGTACCTTCTCATTCCACTGCAAAGCCTCTTTATCCATCTTTGTCCCACCTCACTTCACTTTACCTGACGCATCCCTACAATATTCTCAAACTTACTTTGACATCTCAACTCACATGTCATTAGTGGATAGTCCATTCAACTTCAGCCTCCAACTTCGAATCTAATTCTGCTTCTTTTCCTTTAATATTCCCCACTTCACACTGTCCACCACTGAATTTCTTTTTCTGATCTTCCTATCCGCCCACACGAAATCCATATCAATTAGTTTATGTTGCTTTTCTTTCTATTCTCCTCTAGTAACTTTTGCAAATTTTTACATTTTGATTTGTCTTCTCTCCGTATCAACAAAAACCCTTTACAGCTGACTTGACTCGCTACATGCATGACTAGATGCTGTTTTTTCTTATCAAACAAAGTATTATATATCTCTAAGTCATGTGGTATTGCTGCTGCAAGTATTACAATACCCCCTTTGTTATTCTCCTTGTATCCAGACTCACTATGCGCAACCCAATAACCCATTCCATATTTCTCTGACTGTCTATTTAAATCCCCTCCCACTACCAAGCCGTCCCAACATCACACTCACTCAACGCTTTATAAAACCCCTCTCAAACCTTTGCTTCTCTTCTCTTCCACACCCAAGTTGAGGAGCATAAACACCACAGTCAATCTCTCACCCTCAAACACCTATTTTACTAGCATCATCCTACTACTTATTGCAATTCTCAGGGTGATGGAAGGTTATTATTAAATCCGCGCAGGCTGCAATTGATGCACCATCAAAAGGCAAAGATTACTAATAACCATGGAGAGTAAGGAGGAAATGAGTCTTAAACAAGCATCTGTGCTTCCTGACCCAATGTGCCGTTATGTTATGTTACATATGTTACTTTTCCTTTTTACCTCAACCACCCTCATCGATATCCTCTCGTTTAACAATTATCCTACCCTATTCCTACCACTACTCTCTTCTACATACCACAGCTTCTAGTTATCACCCATAAGATTAGCCCCTTTCCACCTGGTCTCCTGAACACATCACTCATTCGCCTTTCTCCTCTTCATCATGATCGCAACTTCCATACCTTTCCAGTCATTGCCCCCATGTTTAAGGTTGCAAACCTTATATTTTGCCTGACGAGGGATTTGATTTCGCAGTATGTCGGTCTGGTTGGCCCTTCAGAACTTTCTCACTCCTGCTGGGTGCAAATCCCCTAACCTTGTAGTTCGGGCCTGGTACGCCATGTCTGTTGTATGCATTTTAAACTCTTTCATTCTCGTTAGGAAATTTCTTAGCAATTTCTTTATTTACAACCGATGCCCTAATGACGTTGGTTTGGATCTTAGATGGTTTGACTATCATTTAAACGTGAGGGAAAATTAGTTCATAGTGAGTTAGGACCCATCTGCCTTCCTCAGCTCCTGCCTTAGTCACCTCTTACACACACATTGCAGTTTGTTTGCGGTTGCATTTGCGGCTATGGTCCCTACCACACCTGGGCTGAACAATGGGCAAACATTTAGTATTCGTTGCAAATAATGCAATGTATGTAAAATTATTATATTTATTTTATATTGATGTGTTCTTAGCAATTTTTAAAAATTTATTGAAAAGCAATTTTAGAATATATGGTTTGTCTTGCAATTTGAGAGCTAAATATATTAATACTAGTTGAGATTTGGAATGATAATAATATCTTCTGCTACATAAAAATTCTACTGACAAAATTTATGATATTTAAGAGAAAATGCCTATTTTACCTATAAAAGAATTAATTTTTGCTGTGATAGGTTACAAAGAAGGGCAGAAAAAAGGATTCAAGTACCGAGACTCACTTGAGTAAGACGGAAAATTCAGGCTCAAGTGGAAGATTGGACTGGAGCGATGATAGTCAGGAAATATTTGGCGTGACTTCGTCTGAGAAAGGTTCATTAGAACTGGATAAATTAGATTCCTATGTGTCAGAAGCAGAATCAAGAGGAAAGAGTAAAGATAAAGGAAAACGTAAGAGCAAGGACAAATCTGATTCAGATAATACTGTACAATCATTTGTTGCTGTTACTTCTCTAGCTTCACCTGTTCGAAATGGTATGAGCCTGCTTCTTTTATTTTTAATGTAGTATTATTTTATTTTATGAATTCGGCTGACCGGTACTATGTTTTTCAATTTTTTATTAAATAATAATCAATAGTAATAAAACATGCTACTAAATAACAATCCAATTTCAGTGATTAAAATCTGTACTAAATTAACATATAACATAACATTACAGAATCAGGAAGCAATTATATGCTTGTTTAAGACTCATCAGGCTCTTAACTAAAACGAATTAATATAAATCAAATCATACAGACTTTATGTCAACATGTGAAATTTATACGTAGCCTATGCATAACACTGAACGTGCAATTAGCATCTAATTTGCTTGTTCTTATGTTTATCATATTTATTTTAAAAGCATTCACTGATTCTGCTTCCAAAACTTTGCTGGGCAAACTATTCCAAGCATTTATAACTCTCTGACTAAAGAAAAATTTCCTTAAATCTAGTCTACTTCTAAATTTACTAAGTTTATAAATATGTCCCCTTGTGTTTCTGTGGTTTGATAAATTAAACCAAATACTACGGTTGACTTTGCTGAAGCCTTTGAGTATCTTAAAAACTTCTATTAAATCTCCTCTAGTTCTTCTCTCACTTAAAGAGGTTAATCCTACTAATTTTAATCTATTTTCATAACTAAGTTTTTGACAGTCAAATACCAGCCTTGTGGCTTTGGCTTGTACCCTTTCTAATTTATCGATATCTTTCTTAAGATATGGGCACCAAGCCTGAACACAGTATTCAAGTTTGGGCCGTACAAGAGCCTTATATAGCCTTATCACAATATATTTATTTCTACATGCAATTGTTCTTTTAATCATTCTTAATACACAATTAGCACTATTTACAACTTTACTACAATTTTCACTAAATTTAAAAGAGCTCTCCACAAAGACTCCTAAATCCCTCTCACTGTTTGTGGATTTTAGTTTAATATTGTTCAATGTATACTCAATTTCTAAATTATTATTTCCTATATGCATAACTCTACATTTCTCAGCATTGAACTCCATTAGCCAATCCCTAGACCAGTTGTATAACATTTTTATATCATACTTTAAAATCTCAGCATCTTCAATGTTGTTTACTATCTTTGCTACTTTAGAATCATCTGCAAATTTACTAAATTTAGATACAATATCTATGTCAATGTCATTGATGGAAACTAAAATAATAGAGGTCCTAAAACAGAGCCCTGTGGCACACCACTCTTCACTGCTGCCCATTCCAAGAACTCGTCCTCAACACACACCCTTTGTTTTCTATTACTTAACCAATTACCTATCCACTTTAGAAGTTTGCCCATTATTCCATGTGCTTCCAACTTACTAAGTAATCTTTTATGTGGAACTTTATCAAACGCTTTAGCAAAGTCTAGATTTAAGATATCAATGCTATTTTCATTATCTACTTCCTTTGTAATATATTCTAAAAAATCTGGCAAATTAGTTAAACAAGAACGCCCACTAATAAAACCATGCTGACTATTTCTAACTAAGTTATATTCTTCCAAGAAACTAATTATTTTATCCTTAATAATGAATGCTTTCAAAGGTCTTACCGATTATACTTGTTAAGCTTATAGGCCTCTAATTTTCTGCTTTATCCCTATTTCCCTTTTTATGTATTGGTACAACATTGGCATTCTTGAAATCTTGAGAAACCACCCCTGTATTCATTGAAGCATTTCACCAGGCCCAATAGAGCTGGTTCTAATTCATCTCTTAGCTCCGAAATCAGTTTTCCAGGAATCTCATCTGGACCTTGACTTTTATTGACATTTAGTGAATTTAATTTATTTATAGCATCATCAATATCAAACTCAATATTATGTAAGGAGCATTCAAAGTTACCTTTGAAGATCCTAGATGTTACTGGCATATTAACTAAATCTTCTTCCACAAATACAGACGAAAGATATTTATTAAAATAGTTTGCAGTATCTTTATTATCTTTTATAATGTTGTTATATTCATCTCTTAAAGGACCAATCTTTTTAATAACCTTTTTGTTAGCATTAGCATAGGCAAAAAGCTCTTCGCATCATTTTTTATATTACGAGCTAGCTGTTTTTCAAATTCTAACTTGGCTTTTCTATTTTATGCAACCTATTTATTAAGCTTTTTCTTATATTCACAGTACAATGATTCTTCATTATTACTATTTTTATACTTGTTCCAAGCATCTCTTTTGGCTTTTCTTTTTCTTCTTACCTCTTTAGTAACCCACTTGCATCTATCTCTATTTTTGGCTTTCAATTTAATAAACTCATCACGAACCATCCTGAGACCTGTGTTAATATTTTTCCGCAAGCCCTCTACGTCATCGTTATTATCATTATCACTTAAAACCAAAAATAAATTTCTATGCTGTATATTTCTTTTAATTTCTTCATAATTTACATTAAAATAATCACATTTTTGGACTTTCCTACAGATCCAACTGCACTGAATTACAAAGTTAATGGTTAGACCTGTCTCAAAAAGTTCACCTACAAGTACATCCTTAATTATTTCTTCAGAGCACAAAACAAGATCAAGGAAATTTTTGCCTCTAGCAGGCTTATTACAATACTGTTCTAAAGAATTATTATTTATACCTTCTATAAATAAGAGAGATTCATCTATGTTTTCTCTATTTCCCCAGTCCAATTCAGGATAGTTAAAATCACCCATTACTACAACCTTCTTATCATGCAATTTATCAATCACACTAAACATAGCCTCGTCATTAGTTTTTGAACTATCTGGGGCTCTATACATAACACCAATAATAAGATTAATGTTCTTACACTTGATATTACACCAAACACTTTCTTTGAAGTTAGAAACACATAAATCATTAACTTGACTTTGGTTCAATTCATTTTTTATATACAGCAAAACGCCTCCACCTCGTTTTTTGACTAAATCATTTCGATCATATCTAAATACACTCTATCCACTAAAACTAATTTCACTATCACTAATGTCATCAGACAGCAATGACTCACTGATTTTCAAAATATCTACATTTTCATCTTTAATCAAAAACTCTAGTTGAGACATTTTATTTACAATACTTCTGGAATTAAAGTAAACACATTTTAAGCTATTTTTAACATCTAAGGGCGACGACAATAGACTCGGCTCCGCAGCTTCTAAGTTTTCATCTAATTCCGAGGTGCAAATACTACCACCTTGGCTCCATTTACGTTTTTTATTAACTTACCTCTCTTAATTCTCACATCCTTATCTCCCCCCGTCTCTCAATTTCTTCAATTTATTTTTTAGTACCTTATCCTCAGCTTGTTGCTTCCTAGTTGGATCAGGCACACAATATACTCTCCTGTATTCTTCATACTCCTTCAGGTTTTTGAACTTCCCCAAAATTTCATACTTTGTTTTGACATTGCTCAGGCTAATTCTGATAGGTCTCACTTTATCTGATTTTTTCCCCATTCTATCTAGGCATACTACTGCTGTTCTTCCTTTTGGTTCAACCAGTTTGACTAGAATGTCCTCTATGACCTCTTTGTCATTATCTCCCTCCTCTACTCCATTATCATTAAATTCTTCTTATGCCTTTCAATCTCTACCCTTTCAGGTATGTCCTCACTTCTCATTAATTCCTTATTTGCCATGTCACTACTACTTTCTGGTAGCTTTCCGCTGTTCTCCACTAACGTTTTTACTTCTCCTACACATGATTCCAAATTCTTTACACTTAGCACTACCTGCTCTAACTGCTTCTTCGTCTCTCTTTGATCCTCTTGTATTCTATTCTGCCTTTCCTCCAATACTGACATACCCTTCAGGAGCTTAATTGCCCTCGTATTGCACTGTACACAAAACCAGTGTATGCATTCCTGATTTAGGAGATTGTAGGTTTCCGCACTTATGCTAACGCATGAGATGTGAAACCATGATTCACATAGTTCACATTGAACTGCCTTCTCTATTCCTGACACTTCCTTACAAAAATCTCCACAATCGCTTGCCTTCTCATCCCCCATACTTAGCTTTCTCTTATCATTTTCATCTTTCTCTTATTCATTTCTCTATAGTCTACACATACACATGAAGTCACTGTAGTGAGTACCTGAACAAGTTGAGAGCAGTGTGCAGGTGAGCAATTTCAAAGAATCGATACACTGAACTGTGCGATTCGTTTATATGCTGTTCTCACTGATGAGTCCTTAAGCACATCACTACTGCTATGACTGATTAATGAAACTATGTACTGTACTTCTATTTTAATGCACGTACCTTTTTTATCATGAGAATATTATAACTGAAATATTTTATTTCGTTATTGATGATTCACTTTCATTGAACCGTTATTTTACTACTAATATTTACTGACTGTTGGTCAACAGTCCCATAATTGAACCTGACATTTTTTAATTTTTGGGGAAAACAACAAAAGCTTCAGAAAAGATATTGTTTGGTGAGCCTATTTTAATTTTAGCATTATTACAATGTAGAAATATGATGATAGTGTGAACTTCAATCGTGGCCAAATAAAGGTTAATTTTTTGGCAACCCACCTTATTTATATACCGTAATATGAAACAGAACTGATTATGTTCACATTGTTCATTACATCGAGAAATACGCCAGTTTTAATTAAACTGAGAACATCGTACAAGACGGCTAAACATGGAGCAATACTTCTGTATTCTGGCAAAGTTCGATAATGATAAACTACACGTGAGCTATTTACGCTGTTAGGATTGCATCAGCCGAAGAAAAAAATCATCAAAAGATATATACAAAGAATTATGTAGAATCAAATTAAAGTTGAAATATTAACTATTATTAACTATTACTAACTATATATTAATTATTTTAAGTGGTGATAACTTAATTTCTAAGTGAGTTAGATGTGGTAGTGCCATAATTTTGTACGTTGAAAAACTTGTATAATTTAGTAAAAGTTTCACATTTTTCTGTGATTTCTTTCAGATTATATCTCTCTGATTGATACTGCCAATCCAATCTCAGTGGCAGGTTTTGACACGATCACACTGTCTTCATTTGCCACTGTTAACAGTGCTAAGTTAACAACTGATGTCATGGTAGCTGATTCAAATCTCAAGATTCAGCTTGCTGCAGCAGAAGAGGACTGTTCAAGTCTGACAACTCACAGTTTACCTCCAAAATTTAGAGCAACCAATAGAAAGGCTTTTACTTCCGAAAGTGTCGCAAATGAAAATAAGATGGAAATATTGAATGCAAAGTCACATAGTTTAGACATTGAGAGTAGTGAAAGCGTCATTAGAACTGGCACTGCTGTATCTGAAGGAGTAGTGGTGACCGATGTGAAGGTTAATCTCTGTCGTACTTTACCAGAATTGAGCTCCAAAAGAAAGATTTCTGCAGTAGAATTTTCTTCATGTAGTGATTTATGCCATGATCTCATTGCCGCTGAGAAAATAAGGGATATGTCATCTGTTGCTAAACCCATTATTCAATATACTGACGGTGAAAGTATATCTGAGAGTATTGGCACTAACCTTTCCGCAGATTCAGTTGCACCTGCTAAGTCAGAAAAATCGATATTTGACAAGTTGTCTTCTGAGAAGAGAATTGCTGATGATAATAAGTATTGTGAGCTACTTGAGACCAACAATAGTCCTCTAGAGAAAGCTTCAGACAGAACGCTAGAGGACGAAGAACTAATGGTATCAAGTGAGACAGTAGGCCAAAGTGGGATGAGTGAGTCAAAGTCAATAAGAATAAAGAATACTGAAAGATATGATGATGACAGTCTGCCTGTCGATTCTCTTCAACAATCAACGGTTATTGTTTTAAAGATTAGCGGCAAGGGAACAGATAGACAGGTTACAAATGTTTCTGGAGTTAACACTACTGTACTTGAGCCTACTGTAGCAGATGGAAAGGAATTTATAGGATACAGATCTGAATTAAAGGACTCCGGTAATGACTGCTCTGCAATTACTACATCTACTGGGGTAGACGAGTTATTAAAATCTGTCAAATTCAGTGAAAAAGACAATGTGCCCATGGAGCCCAAAGTGAAATGCAATATTGTGACTGAATCCTCTCATCCGAGTAATATATTATTACAAAGTAAAGATGGAGAAAGTGATACATCTACACAGAGTAGTTGTGAGAATAATAAAAAGACTATGTTTGATCAACAGAAAAGCATTGACAATGATAAGATAGTTTCAAAAAATGCTGATTCTGGCAGAAATGAATTAAGTAATGTTGAAACAAATAAATTAATATCTGAAAAAGTTGTCTCAGATAGTAAGGTTGACTCACTGTTGTCGACAGAAACTGTTGCTGAAATTAAAAGATACAAAAATGATAAAGTTTCAATGGAGATTACCAATCAGACATGTGCAGAAGAGAAGTCTGAAAGCGCCACTGTAACGAATTCAAGTGAAGGCGGCTTCATTGAAAAGGAATTCTTTAAATCGGTTAAAGAAACATGCGATATTAATGATTCTAAAGAGAATTTAATTACTCCAACTTCTAGTACTAATCTTGCCAAAGCTAAAAGTATCCATAAAGATATGAGTCGTGTAATTAATAACTCTGAAGAAACGTTGAAAGAGAAGGATTACTTATCTTCTATCGACTCCAATGAAGGTTTCAAGACACCAATAGTATCTTCTGATGAAGTAATGACGGGTATGGGTCCGTTTGAACCTCTAAAGGTTGCCGATAAAGTAGAATGTGTCGAAACAACTGATAATAGCTTAAATGGTTTCAATTCATGCCCAAAACCTGCTAGTTTGATTACAAAGCCCAGCAAAGTAGATGTAGCTGCTGTTGATACCAGTGTTGTAGCATTTTGTGAATCAGACTCTGCTAAGCAAGTGATTATTAGTAACGAATCTATTAACAGCTCAAGTGATCTTGAAGAAAACAAAGTAGAATCTTCTCTACATTTGAAAGGGTATGATGAAGTTGATGATGATGATGATGATGATGATGATGAAGATGATGAAGATGATTTTGCTGATGATATATCATCTGTTCATTCAGACAAAGAAGGTGCGTCAGAAGTAAGTTCAAAGTTGGCAGTTAAAAGGCGCCAATTAGTCGATAGTCTGTTGTCATCCGATGCACCCCGTGCCGATGAGCTAGCGGCTGAAAAGTGTGATCCAGCATTCTGTACTACGGCCCACTTTTCTGAAAAACAACAGATATTAATGGCGTTTGAGCAACAATATAACAATGATATGGATTACGCAAAACGATCAGAAGTAAAAGTTTGTGTTTCAAGCAAAACCAAGAGCAAGGAAGAAACTGATACTTTTTCTGGGATCCACAAAGTAAATGAAAAGGATAGTACTATTGTTTGCCCTATGAGGGGTAAAAATAATCTGATGCATAGCAAAGGTATTGAAGCTGATGGTGAGTCCAGGTTAAAAATTGACTTAAGTGGAACTGACAGTTCAATCAAAGCTAAATGTGAACTCAAATCGCACCTCAAGAGACCTGCGAGGTCTACTGGCAACCAAGGATCGCATACAACTGAAGATAAGTTACCAAAAGAATGTCAAGAAAAGAAACCAAGTACAGGCTCTCGGGTTAAAAACGTCGCCAGCATGGATAGGTCTGTCAAGAGTAGCAACAGCGCCACTGATCCATTGATAAACATTGAACAAAAACCGACTTTATCATTAGATAAGTACGATGTGCCATCGTTGGTTTCAGAGGAGGGTAAGCTAGAATCTAGACCACATCGATCACAAAATAAGAAGAGAAGTTTTGATGAAGATGCTGCTAGGGCTAATCCTGAAGAGAAGAGCAGTCATGAGACTGCGACTGCTGTACCACCTTGTCGTTCATTGTCTATTGTGCTGCGTAAGCTTGCTGACACCCCTGGTGATCATGGGTCTGGTCTATCGCTTATGGTGGCTGAGACGAAGACCATGGAGCTTGGAAACCCTATGGGTGAAGCCAGTGAAGGAGAAAAGACAAAAGAAGATTCAACAGAAAGTCCATTAAAAGAGATAGTATCACCAGTCCAAATTAAGCTAAGCGCTGGTGCTGCAACAATTATTAAAAGAGAAGTCCGAAAACGCAAGAAGGGAGTTGAGAAGAGTGAAAGTATTTCTGACGAATCGATTGAGAAAACTGTCAACTTGCTTACTAAGAGATTGAGATTCTCGAAGGATAGCGTAAATACTCTGAAATATGCTGAAGGTGTTGAATCTATTAATCATGGTACAATTGAAGATGTTTCTGTTAGTGATATGACATGCACTGGGAATATAACGCCAGTACCTGTTTCTCTGAAACAGGAACCTAAAGCAAAGAAACCCAGGGATTCTCAAGTTGAAAAGCTTGATACTGTCAGTATTAATGAAACGCTTCCTTTAAATAAACCAAAGCACATTCGGAAGAGGCATCGTGTGTCAAAAGTTGATAAGTTGGCCAGTGTGTTATCGACAGAAACTGTTTTTCTGGATAGTTCTGTCATGAAGCCGGACGGAGAAACAAAAACAAGAATACGCTTAAAGTTACCCATTTATCCACCTGCAGATGTCAACGACGATCCGAATCAATGGTCGTTGAAGAAATTAAGTAATTTTGATGCTCATAGTAGCGAGTTCAAGTCATTGCGTTCAGTTTCATATAACACTGTTCCCTTGCAAGTTGATGTTGATTCAGATATGAAAGTGAAAAAGATGACATTTTCATCTCAAGTGAACTCTAAATGTATTCAGTCTCCTCTAAATGCTTCTATATCGAACCCAGAAACCACACCTCAGGTTAAGAAAAAGAAGACAATATACAGTTCTCCTTTTGCTGAGCGTCATGAAGCATCTTCTACCGGACAAATGAAATACCGTTTTGTGAAGGTGGGACGCCAGTGGATGACAATAAATGATCGACCTGTGATGGACACAACAGATGCGTCAGATAATGCAGTTGTCGTTGAAAGCGGAGAAAATCCATCCCTTCCCTGCCAACCTTTTGAGAGACCTTTAACTAGCACAAAAATAAAACCTCAGCAACGTAAGGCAAGGAAGGTTACCAATTATGCAGAGGAGGTGTCTAACGAGGAAGTCCCTAAAGCTGGGAGGGGACTAGGTAGTAGGCGTGCAGGAGGTAGAGGGACTGGCAGGGGTGCGGTTGCGCACAGGGGCAGGGCAGATAGCTATAGTGAATCAGGTAATGATGAAAATCGTAGACGAGTATCACTGACTTTAACATCAGATGAGTCGTATCAAGTTCCTGCACTTGTGAGCTATACTTTAGAAGATTTACACAATGGTTTATTAAGTCTTGGCTACAGAACACTACTACTGGATGGACTTGATGAGAGATATACTGACCATCCATTAAGTCCAACTAGCTTAGATATACCCCCCCTCTGTATATCTCCTGTCTCCATCTCAGACATTGTTAATGATGACTATGAATCGGTTGTATCACCAACTTCAATGTTTTGTACACGTACGGATCTGGACATTTTAATGGAGAACCTGACTGTTTCACCGTTATCTAAATTTATAGCTGATGAAACTGCTACCAATATTTCAGCACCAACGAATAATATTTCGGAGGTTAACAGATGTGATATGGATTTGACGAAAGGTAGGCCTGCAACAGCAAACGTAGAAATTCCTTCTAGATTAATAAAATCAACTAGCAGCTCTGATAATAACAAGCGAATGTTGTTAGATCTTCAGTTAATTTACTCTGCAGCTAATACCAGTGAACATATCACCGATCATTTACTGTCTCAATCGTCTTACGTTAACAGTAACTTATCTTCTGTGGATTTGACTCCAGAAGATTTTCAACCCATGTTGGCTGAGAATCTGTTAGCATCTGGTTGGAGTGATGGCGACAGCAACGAGTGGGATCTCTATTCTACTGATATGTTGTTTGACGACAGTAATAGTAGGGTACAATTAAGTAGAGAGGCCCTCAATGAGATACCACGGGCTTACGGATCATATCAGGTTCATTAGTACTTCTAATGCTGTAAAAAACTCTAAAGCTAAGTTTTACGTCTGTTTACGTATCACACGGTATACTGTTAGAGACAGTCTGGTTAGAATTTGAATCTATGACCTTCTGTTTCTCAGGCTGGCTTGCTAGCCATTCGACCATCCAACTATTACGGTGGGATATCATTCAACGAAGAAGTTCTCATTGACGTGACGTAGATTTACGTATCGTATCTAGTGATTGTAGTCCACTAGTACTCGTACTAGGATACCATTAATCAGGAATATCCTCGGAACGTTGAAATTGTTCATTTTTGTCATGCGCATTAGTGGCTCTATATTGAGTACTTTCAGTTTAAAAGCCCTCGTTTAGGTTCAATATTTATTACGAATATATCATACCACTTGTAATATAAGCACTTGTAATATCATTATGCTTATGCATACTGTAAAACATTAACAACAATAAGATATACTTGTCAAGAGTTTTCATTCCAAAAATTCTTTTCATCAAGAAAATTGTCTGACAAATCTGAAAGATACTTAAAATGAGACTACAGTTTCTCTTTGAAGCTATCAAGTAAGGTGTTGGATGATTAGATGATTTAGCTCTCAAATGACTAAGACTAGACTGTGAAATCTCTGACTTACTCGTATGTAATTTTATATTTGCTTGGATTGGATCCATATTTTGAAATGTAAATTTTTGGCTGCTTGTTGTGTTACTCATGTGAAGATATAGCACTTCGAGAAAACTAAAGGGAAATGTTTGTAAATATGTGAACCTTTTTTAGCTGTTGTATTTTCTTATGTTTTATATATATATATATATATATATATATATATATATATATATATATATATATATATATATACAGTGCTGTAGTTCTCCGCCACTTTTATAAAATGCCGGAGCACTGCTCCGCCACTTCTCAATAAGCAGAGCTCCGCTCTCAGAGATGATGAAGCAGGAGCGCGCTACGTTCTAATTAAAAGCGATGATTTCAGTCATTTAAATCTGTAAACGCTCATTTATAAGAATGAAATTAGCTAGGCTGCTGACATTTATGTCTTTTACTATCAGATTACTTTAATGTATCTAGGACCTGGTGCAGCTTTGTTGTAATAATGCCATTCAGCCTGCAGCTCATTGTAGCCCAGCCTTGTTCGAGCTGTAACTGCCAAACCTGGCCTAGCAGCCCTGTTGCTCTATTTAAACTTAATAATTGACTGATTGATTTAAACTTGATTTAAAATGTTCAATTTCTTAGTGATAGATGGCACTACATTGTACGTATTCAAGTAAAATCAATGATTCTACCTTTTAATATTTACAGTAAGCCTATTACTTGTAATATTTAAGAAATATTTTTCTGTTGACTTGTTTTTATTAATTTATTACTCAGAACTTTGTAAAGTCCAAATACAATGATTTTTTGTAACCGAGAACACAAATTCTTTTTACAGCAAAATCTTAATGAGTTCGACCGATGTTCTTGAAAGTTGCAAGACTTGACCAGCAGTCAATTTTTCAGAACATATGAGATATTTCGTGTGAATATTTTTAATAGCGGGAAATTTATAGATCTGCAAATACGATCAAGTTTGGTCAAATAAGACATTTCTAGTATAGGGGGAATACAGGCATGCTTCATGCAGCGTATCATGTCCTCTATTAAAACAATAGAGAACACGTACTTCATATATATAATCTCTAATGGTATCGTAAAATGCAATTTATTTTCGAAACGATGGAAAATATGTGCTGGTCGATAAATTCACAGAGTTATTTAGTTGCAAAATTTTATCAGTCTTTAGAAAATATCAGCCAATTTTCGGAGAAAAAAGCGGCTTTACATTTGAGTTATTTTAATTATAAATGTGAAAAAAACTGCTTCTGACTCCCATCAGGGGTTTTACGCCTGGACCCCAATGGAGGCTCTGCCCCAGACCCCCTTGTAGTCTCGCGCTAATCGTGCTCGCCATGAATCGCCATTGCCCCCCTCAGTTAAAATATTTCGTAACTAACTTTGGTTTTTATATCGATAGTTCCGCCACTTCTTTTTTCACAACTAAAGCACTGTTTACATACATACATACATACATACATACATACATATATATATATATATATATATATATATATATATATATATGTATGTATGTATGTATGTATGTATGTATGTATATATATATATATATATATGTATGTATATATGTGTATATATATATATATAATATATATATATATATATATATATATATATATATATATATATAGATATATATATATATATAGCTTGTACCATCAAAATCTAATCTCGCAGAATCAAAATTGTCCCAAGAAATTATGGGGAGCTCTTGACTCTCTGCTTGATCGCACCATTCCTAGGTCACTCCCCTCTAGTACCTCACCATCTTCTCTTTCTACCTCTTTTCTCAACTTCTTCAATGACAAAGTAGCCAAACTCTGTAGCTCTATACCCTCCAACTCCATTGACACCGACAACTCCATTTCTGTAAATATGCCTGAACCACCACTACTTTCTAGTTTTGAAGTAGCTAAACCGGAAGAAATACGCAATTTTATTCTTCGCTCTACCGACTCATCTTGCTGCCTTGATATTCCTACACGATTACTGAAATCCTGTATTGATGTTTTAGTTGCTCCTATTACTTACTTAATCAACCTCTCACTCTCAGGAGGTATCTTCCCGACCTCCTTCAAACAAGCAGTTGTATCTCCTTTGATAAAAAAAAGCTTTCTCTACCAAAAGATGATCTTTCCAGTTACCGTCCTATTTCCAATCTTAACTTCATCTCTAAACTTCTTGAAAAGGTAATTTATTTCTCTAAACTTCTTGAAAAGGTAATTTATACCCGTTTATGCACTCATCTTGATTCTTTCCCTTCTCTCTCTCATTATCAATCTGCCTATAGAAAACTACATTCTACTGAAACCGCTCTTCTTCGTATACATAATGATCTTAGCTTGGCCATGAGTAGTAAACAGCTTTCTGCCGTGGTTCTTCTAGATCTCTCTGCTGCCTTTGATACAATTGACCATGGCATTCTAATAAATAGGCTTAAATCCTCTTTTGACATTTCCGATCCTGACTTTTCCCTTCTCACATCATATCTCTCATGTCGCACACAATCTGTTGTTATTGGTCAAAATCGCTCTTCTGAACTACCCCTCCTATGAGGTCCATTGCTCTTCTCTTTATATATCACTCCTCTTAGCTCTCTGCTTGCTCAGTCATCCATAAATTTTCATTTCTATGCAGACGATACACAACTATATATTTCCTTTTCTAACCATGATTCCGATCAGAAACTGGCTCATATCTCATCCATTCTAGACAAGGTTTATTCTTGGTTTTGTGCTAACCGTCTTGCTGTCATAGGCGTAACCACGACCGAAAATCTGGGAGGACACAATCAGTGGCGTATCCTCTAGGGGGCGGGAGTCTGCCCCTCCTTAGGCCCGCCGATAAAAATATGTAAACTATATTTTCATTGTTTTTATGGCAATTTCTATGTGTAAATATGTATGTAAGAGCAGTAGTTAAGGGGGGGGGGAGGGAACTTAGTTTCACTAATAAACACAGTACAACAACCGGCTGGAGCCAGTGGCGATGGTGAGGTACTCGACCACGGATCAGTGTGTGAGGGGTTCAAATCCTGTGCTAGCCGTCACTGACTTCGCCTAAGAGTGAGGAAACTGACGTTACCATTAGCTTTACCAGCTTTTACCTTTCAAAAAGCAATCGACTGGCAGTGGCCGTGCACTGCACGGTAGAAGTAGCGCCGTGCGCACATTCCTCGAGATTTTCTAACAAAACTCTGAATGATACTATGAAATTGCATTTACAACTTTCAGAATTCAAAATCGAAATTAGTAATGTATTAATTCTTACCACACGTGGCTTCTTGGTCTTTAACAGAAATTTATCCATGATGCAATTATGCAGAACTTGATTTACTGTCTATGAATTTATATTGTAACAAACTCCATGAGCTAAACATATATGCACATTTTTCAGAGCATCTACCGATGGTTGATAAGTTGACCTCTCAAGATACAATAGGCTTATGCAGCCGCAAACTCTAGGTAGGCCAAAATAGTTTCATCCCGCTTAGCTCGGCAAGTTGGCACTGTCCCATGTTTCGTCACACTCACTTAGCTTCGGCCGCTCAGCCCTATAGTCTCCTATTCCTATATACTACTAAAATAAGTGACAGTATATAGGAGTCTGCGGCCGAGCAACTACGGATGCCAATAATTGAGATCATGTAAGCATATCAGTTTACCACTCGATCTACAGCACGGCTCTACAAATGCTAGTAATACTTACACATGCAGTTATTGAGCGACATTGAAATACGCACAATTTCGTACATAAAGTATATATATTTGAGCCTAAATTCTGGGGGGACATTTGCATGCATGTCCCCCAGTCTAAATTCTGGGGGGACGTGTCCCCCCTGTCCCCCCGGTGGTTACGCCAATGCTTGCTGTTAATCCCTCCAAAACTGAATAGGCTACCTTTTAATTGGCACTCCTTTGCAAAGAAGTAAAATTACCAATAACTCTGTTAATTTTCAGAATCTTGCTCTTTCACCTTCTCGATCCGTCAAAAGCCTTGGAGTCATATTTGATGAAAACCTTGACTTTAAATTCCATATCTCTTCTGTTTGTCGCGGTTCTTTCTTTCAGATTCGTCAGATTATGCAAATACGTCCATCCCTTACTAGAAATTCAGCCACTATCCTTGCTAATTCTATAGTTCATTCAAAGCTCGACTACTGTAATTTATTATTACATGGGTTGCCTACTTCTCTCAATCGTTTGCAGCACGTCCAAAATTCTCTTGCACGTGTTGTTTGTAAGTCCTCTCGACTTCAATTTCGCTCTCTTTCTCTACTTCGCAGTCTTCACTGGCTCTCTGTTAATCGACGCATAAAATATAAAATAGCTCTATTAACTTTCAAAACTCTGCGATTTGGCAAGCCTTCCTACTTATCTAAAATTCTTCTTCCCTATCGTCCCTCACGTGCACTTCGCTCCAACGGTGCCAATCTTCTCTCGGTTTCAAATATTCTCACGTCATTGGGCAGACGTTCATTTTCTTACGCAGCACCCACAATATGGAACTCTTTACCTGCTGATCTTTGCTCTTGTTTTTCTCTTTCAACATTCTCTAGCAAGCTTAAAACTTACCTTTTTCCACCATAGACATAATCAATCTACCTTGACCATTTTTTGATCACCGGACTGGCTTTCGTTTAGGACCTTACTGCTCCTCAGCACATTTCTTTCGCAGATTGGTCGGGGTGAATTGATCTGTAGTGATGTGTGCTGTTGGGGACGTCCCTGACATCATCCCTGGATGAGGAAACGGACGTTAAACCATTATTATATATATATATACACACACACATATATATATATATATATATATATATATATATATATATATATATATATAGAATGCGTAAAACAAGTGACCCTGCAGAAAATTTTCTGTAACTTTGGTATTTGATGTATCTTTATCATGTTTTTATCATGTGACCACGAATAATCGCTTAAATTTCCTTGATAAAGAGACATCACTTACCAAAGTTATAGAAAATTTTCTGTCTGGGTCACTTTTTTGACGATGTCTGTATATATATATATATATATATATATATATATATATATATATATATATATATATATATATATATATATAGACAGGGTGAGTAAAAAAGTGATAACACCTGCAAAAGGTTTGAATATCTCAGGCTATTGTTAAAAATTTCAAATCCAGCTTATACCGATTACTAAAGGACTAATTTTTGATGAGGTGGCCAATTTTTATCCATTTTAATACATAGATTGGCCAGTAATGAAAGTTTCAGCAGAGCAACCCCCCTTTTTGAATGTAGCCTACTGTAAATATAAATATAAAATAAATTATAAAATAAAATTGTAAATATAAATATAAATTATATTGAACTTTATTTTCTGACCATGAAAAGGGTCGTTGTGGCGGTTCTGAAAGGAAAAGTTGTATCTGCTAGCATTACTGCCTATTCGATATGCTTTCCTCCAGCTGCTTTTCCGGACTGCAGCAGCTTTCGGAACGCTAGGGCAGCCTTGTTGATTCCAGCTCGGGGCAGTCACTCCCAAATTGATGGTAGGCCTATGTAGGCCTAGCACTTCCTGCAGTTCTGTCTTGTTTTAGGTTTCGACTGGTGTTTCTGATAGAGATGCAGCATGATTCCCCAGACATGATAATCCAGAGGATTTTGGATCGGGGGAGTTTGGAGGCCATTCACTCTTCTTGATGAGATGCGAATTTCTCTCGCTGATTCATTCCTGTGCATGGCGAGATGCATGAGCCGGAGCATCATCCTGCTGAAAGATGAAACCGTTTGATAGGAGAGCCTTGCATTCATCACACAGCTAGGGAAGTAAAGTAATGACGTACTACTGAGCATCATCCTGCTGAAAGATGAAACCGTTTGATAGGAGAGCATTGCATTCATCACACAGCTAGGGAAGTAAAGTAATGACGTACTACTGAGCGTTCACCTTTTCCTTCTCGCCAATGAAGTGCAATTTGCCCTTACCGTTGTAGCAAACGTCATTTTTAGGTAAAAAATTGGGGGGTGGCTCTGCTGGAGCTTGTATAACTGGCCAATCTATAGATTAAAATGGATGAAAATTGGCCACCACATCTAAATTAGTTCTTTAGTAATTGGTAAAAATTTGATTTGAAAATATTAAAAATAGTCTGAGATATTCAAACTTTTTGCATGTGTTATCACTTTTTTTACTCACCCTGTGTATTGAATATATAGTAATATATATGTATTCGTTTATTACATTAAATCTGATATACCACAGAAAACTTACGCATACAAATAGCAAAACAGAAAGCAATAAACATGTGTGTACATATAGTTAAGAAGTCTTGATAAGAGTGTTTATACAGCGTTCTAATTATAAAGTTCTTATCCATCAATGGCGAGCGCTTAGATGATAAAGCGAAAGCGGCGGAAGAAGTCAGTGCAAGACATGCTGTTTGTTACTGACGATAGCACTAAACGATTTTTTATCAACATCGGCAGCGATATTCGCAAAAAAGATCGTTTTCCATCGTAGAAGTTACATCTTGTAGACATGTAGTCTTGTTATATCTTCAAGACGCTCTATAGGCCTATCGGAGGTTCCAAGATAACCAAACCAGAATGCGATGCTAACTTGAAAGCACAATAGATTTAAAGACAGTGACATTTAGGTTAGAATTAAGACCTTAATTCGGCGGAAGAAGTCGGTGCAAGTCATGCTGTTTGTTACTGATGATAGCACTAAACGATTTTTCATCAGCATCGGCAGCGATATCCGCAAAAGAGATCGTTTTCCATCCTAGAAGTTACATCTTGAATTGAATTGAATCACGTTTATTTCACTTCGGTAAAATCGTACAACAGAAATACATGGAGATAAAGTGAAAAAGGACACGAAGGCACTAACATGTGCCCTTAACACACATCGCAAAATAAATCATAAAATGCAGTTAAAAGTTTATAGCAATCAAGACGTTGAATTTATATGCATAATATTACTTACTTCAAAATACCCCTACACATTAGCAGAACTAAGTATCATAGTACATTAAAACCTATTTACGAATAACATTTAAAACACCAGCATATACAAAATCTTAAAATATTACGTACGTTTGTTTTAATTGTATAATTAATCAGTAATCAATTTAAAATGATCATGCATTACAGTCCATACCAAGAAATCTAGAAATGTATATACATGTATATACTTTAGTCACTTTTGGTACAGGATTTAAAAATTATAAACTTATTAAAATCAAAATCTTTCAGTTGGCTTTTAAAAGATTTGACATTACTAGCTAAAACAACACTGTCTGGTAAGGAGTTCCAAGGTTCGCATATCCTGGAAGAAAAGAAGTATTTACGTGTATCAAGTTTAGGATTATTGATTACTAATTTAAAATAATTTCCCCTTGATTTTAGAGAGCTCTATTAGAACTTCTATTAGAGAGCTCAAGACCATAGCTATCAATATCCGCTTCCATTAATCCATTCAGGATCTTATAACAGAAAATTAAGTCAAAGTGTTGTCGCCTTCGTTCCAAGGTAATGAAATTTATCGCATTAAGTCTGGCGTCATACTGCGTGTTTTGCAAACCTGGTAGTCTTTTAGTAAAGCTTCTTTGGATACTTTCAAATAAAATAATGTCTCTCATACAGTGCGGAGACCAAACTGGGAGCAATAATCGAGGAGCGGAAGAATGTATGATTTGTAAGCCAAACGAAGATAGTTTGAATCACGAGTTAAAAACGCCCTGAAAAGTAACGCAAATCTCTGTTTGGCACTGGAAACTATTTTAGCTATGAGCAGTAAACAAAAGTTTAGCGTCAACTATTACACCTAAGTCGCGGGTTTGGTTTACGTTGTTTATAACAATTTTATTTATCGAATTTTTACAAGACGAGTCTAGATTTAATCTATTGGTGGATAAAATGTCCATAGTACAACATTTAGTGATTTATATAATCAGTTGCTATAAGTTCGCCCACATTGACAGTTTATCAAGACAATGTTAAAAATTTGTTAAATCAGCAGCACACTTTATTTGGCTATACATTTTAGCATCATCAGCAAAATATTTAGACTTAACTGATTCTGGAAATAAATTGCTCAATTCGTTTACATATATTACAAATAGAACAGGACCAAGGGCGCTTCCCTAAGGGACACCGCTTTTAATTGTAACAGGTTTCGAAAGAACATTCTGAATTTTTACTTGCTGTGTTCTGTTATCAAGATAAGACCTAAGCACAGACAACATAGAGCCACTGATACCCATTACTGACAACTTATAAATCAATTTTGAGTGACAAATTGAATCAAATGCTCTAGCAAAATCAATATAGGCAACTCTTGTATAGTAGGCCTAACCATTTTTCATTGTCAGTGTCCAGTCATTTAACGTTTCCAACAAGTTTGTACAAGTTTTGCTCTAGCAAAATCAATATAGGCAACTCTTGTATAGTAGGCCTAACCATTTTTCATTGTCATTGTCCAATCCTTTAACGTTTCCAACAAGTTTGTACAAGTTGATCTCTTTGCTACAAAACCATGCTGATCTCTAGTAATAATTGAGACTGTTTACAGATAGATGTTAATAAGATCGACTTCTATAGCGCTTTCAAAATTTTTACAAGTAACAGAGATTAAGGATATAGGTCTATAATTTTGGGCTAAGCTAGATTTTCCTTGTTTAAAAACCGGCGTAACGTAAGCGTACTTCCAAATCCTACTTGGAATTTCTTCTAACCTGAAGATATTATGGAAGAGAATAGAGAGAGGGTATGACAGACTAGACGCAAGGGTTTTGAAAAATAGAGGAGGAAAACCATCTGGCCCGGAGGAAAAAGAGGTTTTGAGTTTTCTCGTAGTGTTGTATAGGCGGCTTGGTGTAAAATTAGTATATGACAATGTGTTCTTTAAATGTAATGGTTGAATGCTTGGCATAATTCCAATGTCCTTGACGCAAACACTTGCAAAATATTCGTTTAACTGATTTGCTTTGCCATGGTTGTCAAAAACATAATTTCTTTTAGAATCAAGTAACGGAACAACCCCTGATTTGCAGCTCAGATTCCAGTTAATGTATCGAAAAAGTTTAAGCAAATTTTTGCAAATTAGGGCACAATTTTTGTATTTCTGATAATCATTACATGAGAAATATTAATGAATTCATTGTTCCCTTCTCACGTACAAATATACGAGCTAGGCCTAAATGCATATCTGTACATGGTCCATAACTGTGGAATAATTTGCCAGATGCTATAAAAAATGCTACGTCTATTTCTAATTTTAAGAAAGAATTGTTTAGTTCAATATTTAATCGATATTAATTAAGCCTTTATGAATTTATACTAGTAAAGCTCTCTTTGAACGCTTGTACTAGTTAATTAGACGCTACATTTGTTTCATTGTATTTTCCTTTTCTTGTTTTACTATTTTTCTTCGCACTCTTAAGTAGTTTAAATAGTTATTTTTTTGCTATTTAGAGATATGAACTTAGTTTGCTTATTTAATTTTTAATAATTCAGAGATGTCTTTTAAAATTCATTTTGAATTTCACTTGCTAGTGCCTGGCCATTTGCTAAGTTGAAAATATTCAATTGTATAGCTACCAACGGTTTACTGTAATGTAATAAAAATGTTTTAATGTAATATAAATGTTTGTATTTCAGACTTAAGTAGACTCTGCTTTATCTAATTAAAATTTACATAGGCCTACATGCAGTTGTCCATTAGTTGGAAAAGTCAGACTTTTAGGTAAAAAGAGAAGAACATTTAAAGAGAGTTTAGCCTTTTATAAAATTGTAATGTAGTCCTCGGCTTGCATTTGTACCGTTCAATTTCTTGATGATAAAGTAGCCTAGATTGTAGCGAAACATGTACACTGTATACTGGTGTTTAGTGGTATTTATTTCTAAAGTTAATGAAAGATTTCCTGGAGTTTTGGCCTGGCATCTTTAATGGACAATGATGATTGCTAATAGGAATGAATGTGGTTACATAGTGATCAATATCATCATGAATGATGGTTTTTAACTTTTTGCAACAGTAATGTTTGTTAGCGGAACAAATATGCAATAATAAAGTTTAAAGTACCTAATATAATATTTATATTATTCTTATTCCAGTTGTTATAAGCAATATAAATTTAACGTTGTTATTAAAAATTGCAAACTATAACAGTTCTGCATCGTCAGAAAAAATAGAAATATATGTAGCATAAACCAAGAAATGATATTGTCTCGAGGAGAAAGAATTTATAAGTTTCGTTGCAAAGAGCCCATGTGCGGCAATTATGTTCAAAGTGACAAGTGGACTTTTGACCATGACGTGTGCTTGTTTTGTGACCATTGAAACACAAAGCATGCTTCCAAAATTAAGCGTGGATTGACTTGTCAATATGAATCTGGTAAGTCAAACATGATGATGTTTGGTCTCTCCATAAATTAGCAGGCAACAAAGATAAAGTAGCAGACTCGACCAAGCTTGAATAATCATCATGCTCGACTTCTTTGTTACAAATAAAAGAATCTCCATCTTGCTCGATTTTTGTACAAACATGAGATAAACATTACTATTAGACAAACATTGTATCAACATTAACACAGGTTAATATTGATACTGAGGTTTATTTTTCAACAAAATCTTGCTTCAGTAGCTGCGTCCTTCACAGTAGGCTCGCATAATTCTATGAACAGCTATCAAATGGAATCAAGTTCTGAAGACGACAACGACAACATTGAAGATCCTGCTCTCTATTCAAGTCGAAGTAAATTGAGTTTTACCAGAGCCTGTAGGGCCTGCTATAAGCGCTGTAAAGGGATGCTGCATCGTTGATGGATGAAATCGACTAATGTTAAACCAGAAATCATGCAAGTATTTATAGAAGCAAACACGAGTCTTCACAAATGAAAATTGTTTTCATTCTCTATTGTAAATAACGATAGAGTCCTTAATTTACATATAATATACATTGCAGTTATTTTCATTACATATGTATGTATGTAAAGTTATGTAATTAGTAAAAGTCAGTTATTTACATGATTAGCTAAGACTACCATCAATAAAAACAGCATTTGAAAAACTAATGAAATTATAAATATTTACATGAGCATTTAATTTGTGAATAATATTTATTTGACTAGATGAATTAAGCTGCATTTATTTGTACATATCTATATACATTGAATAACCTAGTTAAAACGATGAAAAGTGTTTCAATGAAAATGCTAGGATTCATCAGCGCCTTAAGTTTTAGGTATTTTAGAATGTCCGTAGGCAAGAGTAGCATGTCCGTCAGGAAGAATATAACGCTTGTCGTCAAAGGAGTTCAAGCCGTCCTTACTCACATGAAGAGTATGTAAAACATGATTTTACTTCGGATGATACAGAATTCAGCCCCGTCTTCGTTTGAAAAGCAAGACTCTCGAGAAATGTGTCGTGAGTAATGTGTTTCTTTTTAAACGAGTTCTGAATTCCTTTAGCAGCGGACTTTGTGCTATTAGGTAGGAGCAGGCTATGCATTTTGAACGAAGTCCTACAAATGCGAGTGGTTGAAGTCCCTCACACTCGTCTTTGAAGAAGCCCAATCTTCGATCATTAATCTTACTAAACATGGATTAGATGGGGGAAAGTTGGATGTATCCATATGTTCTACGAACTCGAGCATGTCCTTGTACAGATCATCCGTTATGATATGATAGCAAAGCGAATCGGTATCAGTGAATAATAACTGTGCATTATTACCGCAACGAGCCTTTATCACATCATAATGAAACCTGTACAAGTGTAGCTCAGAAAGGTCGAGAATACAGGCGTCGGTGAATGTGGGTTTGTCTCAGAAGATGTGGACCTGCTTCATTCGGATAGCTACAAGACCTTCTTTTATGGGGTGAAAAGATTGAAAATTGGGTTTGGCAACCAAATTTCTACCTTGAGCATCCGATAGGCACAGTCGTATGTCAGTCTGCTTGCGAAGGTTCTGCATTGTCTTACCAAATAGTGCATTATTAAGGAATTTAAAGAAGTTTTTGTCGGAAGAAGATTTTGCATTCTGTCGTTGTCGTGTATTAAAGTCGATGTAGGGCTTGATACACGAACTTTGCGTAAAACTCATTATGCAATGTAATTGTTTGCAGATCAAGCCCTTCTCCATATAGTACTTGAAGTTCCTATAATGGAGAACGTATCGTTGCTTAGGTATGAAATTTGGTACAAGCTTTTCAGTTTTGGAAATTTGCTTCACGTTTAGCTTTTCAAGAAGATCACTTTGGTAGGGGGATAGGTAGGAGGATGGGATATTTATTTTCTCGGGGGCGAGAAGTAAATCATTATGAAGGTCATGTAGCTCATCCGGATATCCAAGATCAACTTCTAGCATGAAGCCGGTTTCATCATCATCTGGAGCCTGTGCGAAATCTAAAGTCCCGATTTCTTATTTGCTTAAAAATTTGAAATTTCCAGTGGGAAGGGGTTGGGACATTGCCCACCCGTACAGATTGCGAGCATCATAGTATTGTATGTACGAGCGGGCTTCCTGAGGATTGTAATCCACTAGACTAGGATTATTGGCTTTGGCGTATCTATGCGTTATCATAGATACACCTCCGCGGAGAGCCGACTCGAAGAATAGCAGATGATCGGGATCAGTTATGAGCTCGATCTTCGCCCCTTTATCTTTATCTTTATCTTTAGCTCGATCTTCGCTCGATCTTCGCCCCGCATCTTTAGACATGCATCGAAGGAAAGCCCGGGACTGGTATAATAGTGAGCTGGGTCAAGTCCATAATTGTACAACGAGAATGTTCGAAAGTTTTCGAACACGTCAGATAGCAAAAGAACGTCAGTGAGTAGGTATTGATCATGATATTCTCGCATATTCTGCACATCAAACGTTCTCCAAACTAACTGCGCATGCTCGTAATCTGCTTTCGTACAATCCTTTTCAGTTAATTTACTATGAAAATTTTCGATAGGGGGAAGTTGTAAATCATTAAATTTTTGACTAGAGCTCATGTACTCGTCAGGAAAAACTCTCTTCCTCAAGATAAGGGATTGTTTAGCAGGGTCTGAAAAATGACGATGAGTGTGGATAAATTTTTGCTCATCGTCCTTCTTGAGGCTTTCTACTAAAGAGTCTAGAGAGCCGGGGAGGAATTGGCATGAATCTAATATTCTTAAATTCCCGAATTGAAGGGATATAAATTTTTCAAAATTTGTAGCGATCACTTTAATGTCGGAGGGTTTAGTTGAAGTTGGGGGTTGAAAATATTTTAAAATATGATGCATATCATAATTTTTACTGCTATGAAATATTATCGGAACGAAGTACCTGCATTCATCCTTCTCATCAGCTTCTCCATCCTCCAGGTCTACGTGGACACCCTCCCCAGGAATTTCCTCCATGTAGAAATTTGATTTTTGGAGGGTTTGTTCCATCCCATCCCCCTAAATTTTCGAGGCTTTAGCTGAAGGTTGCAACGATTGCAGTCACCACTGACATGATCATGATGTCTCACTTTTCTATCGAATGGTTTTCGACAGAAAAAGCAGACATTGGAATCATGAAAGCTATGAACTTCATCCTCGCTCATTGCATTCATTGGAACATTCTCTTGCAGGAATTCGAATATTTCATCATCCTATTCGCACAGTTTGTCAAAAAGTGGTCCATAACATTTTCACCGCTGTAGCAGTATGCCCTCTTTTCAATTCCTGGATAGGAGGACACACGTAATATTGCGAAGCCACTGGGGGTGTGCACGTGTGTTTCGGAGTCAATAAAGGATTCAAAGTCACAATATAAAACAAATGGGACTTTGAATCAATAAAGGATTAAAAGTCACAATATAAAACAAATGGGACTTTGAATCCTTTATGAATATTCTCAAATTTTAGTATGCTTGGAGGGTCTAGATCTCCGCACTTTTCGAGAAAATCTGTAACGATATTGCGTTCAGCTGCACTAGCTTCACTTAATAACTCTACAGTGTCTTGAAGACTTGATAGTAGCTGATTAGTTTCTGCGAACTCAAGTTCAGACTTTTCTTTCAAGACACGGGAAGGAAAAGTTATCGCTACTGCAGATTTCCTCATTCAATCTGATTTTATTGCCAAAGCAATAAAATCTTCTTTATGTGATCCTTTATGTGATTTAGGAGTCGACTGAGATTCTTTCTTTAGATGTAGTGCCTGATTGGTGAACCGTTTTGATGTTGAGTGGGTTTTTTTGATCAGCGTTTCCCATGATAAAGCGAGGTTTGGCAGCATTTGGTAAACGTGCGCTCAAGACAGGGCTTGAGATTGCAAATGATGTTGCGGTGGGCGAATCATTTAAAAATTCAACTAAGCGTCGACTGCCTGAGAGTATAAAGCAATTTGTTTCATCAGAAAATTTCATTAATCAGTCTGGTAGTGGGCGGAAACGTATCAAAAGAAGACAAATTGCTAAACGGAAACATCAGTACATCTTTGCATAGTGGCGTTCGTGCATCCACTAGGTTGTGAATGTGTAAAGTCTGAACTCGATATATTCTCAGTTCCACCAACACAAACTAGTATTGAAAGTGCAACTTATGTAGAGTATAATCCCATCAGCAGCCTCACAGATGGAACTCCGATAGAATTTGTAATTAGTGGTAGTGGTCGGGACTATATAGATTTAGCAAATACGCAGTTATTTGTGAAACTGGATGTACGCAAACCTGACGGCACTGCTATCGATAAATAATAGTCAGGTTGCATCTGTCAATCTGCTTCTACATTCTTTATTTGCGGAAGTCGACATAAAGCTAAACGATGTCTTAATTACTTCAACAAATAACTATAGCTATGGGGAAGAATCAAAGACATCACAACTAAGCGCCGCCCTCTTCGCTAAAGATGTTGCAAATAAAATGGATGATGCTAATCTATTAAATGCGGATGCAAATAGCGCACTTAAGAAAAGATATGCATACATAAGAGAGGGAAGAACTGTGGACCTGCTCGGACACATTCATGCATATCTGTTTTACCAGCAGAAATAGATTCCCAACGATGTTACCATTCGCATCAGACTCGTACGGAGTAAAAATAATTTCTGTCTAATGTTTGAAACTCCAAACAAAAACTACAAGATACATATTAGCGAATGTAAAATCTATAATGTAATATCCTCTGCGACGAGTTGTATGCAAAACATTTACTGTACCAGCAGGCAATTTGGATTGCTGTCAGGAAAATCTCTTTTCTGGACAACTCCCTACGCGTTTAGTCATCGGCTGTGTAGACAATGACGCATTCAACGGAAACTATAGAAAGAACCCCTTTAACTTTACACATTATAAATTGTCACAGTTAAAAGTGTATCGGGATGGACAACAGCAGAGCATCAGACCGCTAGAGCCGAATTTTGAGAATCGACAGTATATAAATGCCTACATGACTCTGTTCACGGCTACAGGAAAGCAGTTTCGCGATGAAGGAAATCAAATTCATATAGAAGACTACGGTGCAGGATATACGCTCTATGCATACGATCTCACGCCGGATCTAGGAGAAGACGATCACTTTAATCTGCTTAGAGAGGGCAGCGTGAGAGTGGACTTGAAATTTGCAAATGCTCTACCGAATACTATAAATGCTATTGTGTATGCAGAATTTGAAAACATTATCGAGATTGATAAAGCGCGTAACGTAACTTTTGACTATAGTAATTGAAAATGAACACTAGTGATTTGTTTCGTCATCTAAAGATAAGATATGGAGGGGTATTGTTGGGAATTTTTGCTGCTGATAGATTACCACGTCGCATACCTGCGAGAAGACCTCTGATGATAGTGTGTAACACCGATCCGCACAATAATCCTGGAGAACATTGGATTGCTATTTGTTTGAATAATGATGGTAGTGGTGAATATTTCGATTCGTTTGGTGAAGCCTTATGTCCGATTTTTCGTGACTTTTTAGATTTGCACTGTTTAAATTATGTTTGGAACGAGAAACAATTGCAGAGTGTGCTCAGTAGATTCTGCGGACATTATTGTGCATTTTATTGTTTATTTGAGAAAGTTGACTATAGTTGGATTTCTGTAGTTAACTGTTTTACTAATGATAGGATGTTAAATGATGAAGTAGTACATAAGTGTGTCTGTGAAAATTTATATTAAACGAGATACAACAAAAAATTTGAACTTTTTATTACATTTTTTTCAATTCAACGTCTTTACCTTATTTTATTTTAAGTAGATAACACTTTAGGCGTCTTCATTACAATTTATCCTACGGAAATGCCACATCTTCACCAAATGGATAGCATTCCTTGCATGCAAATGCCGACAGTTGATTATTATGCGAATCTTGAAATCCGCAAGGGTATAGCGATGGCGAATTTCAGATGCTCGTCTCTGATTTTGTGAAGTTGTGCTACGAGCCTTCTCCACTCGTTCTGACGTAGCGTTATTCCTCTCTTGGTTGGGATGGGCTGCTTGTTATCTGGAGGGAGGAAGTATTTCCTTAGATTCACATGGTACCACCCAGAAGCAACAGAAGCGTAGATTCCTCCCCCAAAATGTACTGTGTGATAAAACTCCTTCCCTTTTCCGACCTCGCCCAACCATCTTGTAATCTCCTCGAGACCCATCATCAGGATGCTGAATCTGGAAGGGGTTAAGGCCACCCCTTTTGTAGTAGGAAACCCTGCAATTCTCTCATGCTCTCTAATTTGCACATATTTCTTCGCATTAAACATTGTCACTGTTGCAAATTTGCTATTACCCAATTCGTATTTCTGAAATTGTCAATATAATATAGCATTATTTTACACATACTAACACAAAATGACTTTAATATTCATTATCTTAGTTTTAAAACTCTATTTCACCAAGTTAACGTGAGAAAGTCAAAACCTAGCTTAAAGATTCGAATTTCAGAGGTTTAGAGTGAGAATTTTAAGTCCCAACAAATTCACAAGCGATATTGTAAGTAGTAAAGACACTAAAACGTGAATTCTCAGTTCTGAGGCTACATGGTGAGAATTCTAAGACTTATCACAATTACATGAAATATATTACAGGTTATGAACGTATCAACATGAAAAATCTAAGTCCAGAAGATTTAATATTAGAAACTCTAACTTTTCACCCATTCATATGGTTTAGCTATGTATAAATATAGCATATATCTTACCTGATTTGTAGCCATGATGAGAGTTTCCTCAAACTGAGATAGTTTAGTAATGCTACAGATTTGTGTTTATATAGGCTACTTCGAATATTGTCTCACATGAGTTAGATCCGGTTTAAAGCAAGATTATATAGACCAGTATTCACTACACACACACACACACACACACACACACACACACACACACACACACACACACACACACATTTATAAATGAGGGCAAAAGTTCAGATTTCTTGTATGCTTTGTTCGCTAACCTTCGGCGGCTGCGCGAGGGTAAGATAGCACCCACAGCTGTGCACCCAGTCACAGTGGAAGACTAAAGTTCAGATTTCTTGTAGCCATTCTGTTGCGGACCTCCAGCAGCCGCACGAGTGCTAAGGTCTTCAACAGCTGCTGATGGGTATAATGTTTATAGTTTCCCCCCTCCCCCACATCAGACAGCTGGAGTTGAGAGGTAGAGAGGTGGAATGGGGAGGGGTGTGTGTGTGTGTGTGTGCGTGCGTGTTTGTGTGTGTTAGGGTTAGGGTATGGGGGGGGTGAAGGAGAGGGGGAGTGAAGGGGAGGGAGGGAGGGGGGCAGTCCTCCTGTGCCAATACCGGGGGGGGGGACAGCCCCCTCTGTGCCAGAACCAGGGTTACTATTCTACTGACGCTATATCTAGTATTTTTGAATGTCTTAATAGCGTGGGGGTAACGTCGTGAAGTTTTAAATGACAGATCCTGAGGTGAATAGAACCCTCGTGGGTTCGAATCCCGGCTGCACTTATCTGAGAGTAACATCTCGGACATTCACTGGACTTGTTATTCGAAAAAAGGGTCTAAATTGCCTAACGGTTTAAACATGTGGTTTTAAAAGTGATTGATATCGACATAGTTGATTATTCACTATAATGCGTGTTTACTTGTTGTGATTATGAGTGAATTTGATATCTCTTCTTTACACAGAAAACTTGAAAATTTAATGAAACAATAAAACAGGCTTGTCTAGAACTAAAATAATTGCTCTATATTCTTAACTAAACATCTGTGAGTCTACTATAATTCTACAATTATACGAAAAGTTTATAATTCTTTTAGTAATATTTTACTAGGTATAACAACTTATAAATTACGAATGCATATTTCCCTAAAGTATGTAACAGATTTATTGTTGTAACAAACAATTGCAGTGTTTAGCTACAATTTTAAGTTTAAGCTTGATCAGTTTCTTAAAATTACAGTTATTTCAGAAATATCGGTTTGGTGGATTGCTAATTTTAAATATTCTTTAAGATTTAAATATTGTACTACTCCACCTACAAATACACACACACACACACACACACACACACACATACACAGTGGTTAAAGTAGGTGGGGGAGCAGAGCTAGAGGAACTGCATTCCCCTAGCTCTCATATTTTTCTGAGGCGCGTTCCCCCGATAGGGGCCCATATTAGATACTTGGAAACCTGTAAATACATTACAGGGGGCCCGAAAAACTGTGACCGTACCCCTAGCTATCAATTCTCAACTTTAACATTTGCACATACATATATTTAATGTACTGCTTACATGTATAAATAAAGTTTATTATGTTGAAAAGTATGTTAAAATTTTTCATTGCCGGGTGGAACGGGATCAGGAATAAGTTACACGGGTGCGAGGTGGGGTTTGGAATTAAGGCTTCAGGGGCGGGGTGGGGACAGAAACTATTTTTCTGGACGGTTTGGGGATTTATTGATGTCTCACCCCGCGGGGCGGGGTTGGGTTAAACTTTTCACACCGTGCAGGTCTCTAATATATTATGATCATTTTCTGTGGACGTAGGCCTACACGTGCTTACCATATCGTCTCTATTTGACATTTTTACGTTAATAAATTGTACTATGTGTTTGAAATATTGGATCAAATTTTAGCCAAGATATTTCCGCTTAATTATAAACGTTTCCAATATCTAGGCCTAGTGCCAAATGTATTTTAAAATTGATGAAGCATTCTATTTGCTGGTTATAAGGAGAATATTTCAGATACAATAATAAAGGTAAATATCCATTTTATTAACATTTGTTGGTCAACTTAAAATATTTTGAGAAACGTAGGCTACAGGAATAAATACCACTTCTCTCCTTTCTTCATTGTCATTTTTGCTAAGGTGAAAAATGTGGCAGTTACTATGATTATAATTAATTACAATTAATTAAGTTGTGGCAGTTATTATTCTAAGCATGCTTATCAGAACCATGATAATTATTAGTAGGCTAATGTCAAACGATTGCAACGTTATCCAAGCCAAACCATTTCGAACTCAAATCGAACTCTTGTGAGGTGGAAAGCAAGCGGAACCCAAACCGAACCCGAACCCTTGTTTGAAGGATACCGAACCGAACCGATCTCTCAAATTGTCAAATGATAACCGAACCCGAACCAAACCGAACTTTCATTTTCAACAAACCAAACTGAACTTTCAAATTGTCAACTGCTAACCGAATCCGAACTTTTATTTTCAACGAAACGAACCGAACCGAACTCTGGAAATTCAGAAAATTCTCATCTCTGATATACATATAATTATACCTGTATATATATAATATATATGCATGTATATATATAATATATATATATACAGTGTATATATATATATACATGCATGTATAATATATTTTAGGTACATAAACATGTATATATATATACATGTATATATATATATATATATATATATATATATATATATATATATATGTATATATATATATATATATATATATATATATATATATATGTTTATTAGTGCACTAGTTAATTATTATAGGTTGTGCACTAGTGAATTGTCTTAGGTTATGATATTTTCATTTTAGAACTATAATATCTGCTTTTACGAGTGTTTACTTGATTTTATGAATGTGCTGTGTGTCTTGTATGCTTTGTGTGGGCCTTGCTGCCTGACCTCTAATTATAAATTAAATATAAACAAATTAAACTTCGTCCTATATCGAAGTGTCCAAGGCGGAGTTTTGAGTCCAGTTTTATTTATTTTTCCAGTTTTTTCTCGGCTTACGTTAATGATTTACTGGACACATTTTTCAAATTTTGATGCTGCTTCAACGGTATTCCAGTTAGTACCATCATGTATGCCAATGATATAATATTATTAAGTGCATCTATTTCTGAAATGCAGAACATGTTAAATATTTGTAGGCCTAGTATCCAGTTGGCATTACTAGATTTACAGATAAATGTTAAAAAATGCTCTTCTTTAAGGAATGGTAGCCTAATTGATACAATATTAAATGCACAAACTTGTATCTGAAGAACAATGTGATTCCATGGACTACTAATGTTAAATATTTAGGCAACACATATTGTAGCAGCCAGTAGATTTAAATATAGCTTTGATTCCGCTAAAATAAAATACTAGGCCTATAGATCTGCAAATGCAATATAAGCTAAAATGGGAAGCTGGAATAATAAACCTGCACTACTGAAATTGGTATCAACTATGGCTTTACCTCGTTTATCCTACACCTTAGAAGCATTTTAACTTTGAATAACCCTTGGTCAAAATCATTGTAAAAACTATTTAATACTTTTCAAATAAATTAATAACGCAATGCCAACTGTACGTGGGATATTTACCTATGCTAAAAATATCTGCTTTAAAGTTAATGTAATTCTTAGAATCTATTTCAGGATCAGAAAACATTATGTTAAGGACGCTGAGTAAGTATCTAGCAGTGAATGACATATACAGATTAGCAATATGTTTAATATTGATACGATTTTGTTTGAGAGTAACTACAGAAGTATAATAAACGCTCATTTTGAGAAATTGTGAGGCTGAATATACCTTCATAATGATAAAGAGAAAGGCTGGATGTGCACAGTATATTTTTCGTTAATTTGCTTTGTTTATGTGCTTTAATTTTACTTTCACTGTGTATTTGCATTTTGTTTCTTTGATTTGTTTTTGCTTCAGTGTGCAATGAATGTGTGTTGTTTGCCAAGTGGTGAAATAAAGATATATATACATCTCTTAGTGCACTGCCTACTGGCAAGTCCATGGCATATAACGCCTCCACTCTTCTCTGTCTTCCGCTTTCCTTTTCATTTCCATATATGAGTGGGTCTTTAAAACATCTAGCATACCTAATCTCGGCCTGCCCCTGCCTCATTTACCTTCCATTCTACCTTCTATGACCTCTATTAATAGACCTTCTCCCCTTAGAAAGTGTCCTAATAACTCTTCTTCCTATTTTTTAGTACATTTATCAACTGTCTATCGGTACCAATTCTATATATATATATATATACTGTATATATATATATATATATATATATATATACACTGTCTAGATATAATATGTATATATATATAATATATATATATGTATATATATATATATATATATATATATATATATATATATATATATATATATATAGATATATATATATATATATATATATATATACATGTATATATAATAGTGATATACCTTCTTGAAACCCGGAAACAAAATATAATATATACTTTAAATTTTCTCTTATATTTGTAAATGGGTTTAAAATGAGTCCTACTAATCAATTGCTTATAACCTACAAAATATTTGTATGTCCACTGAACTGGACAGTGATTTCTAAAACGAGTCTTACTAATAAATTGCTTAAAACCTACAAATTATTTGCATGTCCACTAAGTGGACTGTGATTTCTATTGATTTCTATATGGTGATTTCTCTCTCTCTCACTCTCTCTCTCTCTCTCTCTCTCTCACTCTCTCTCTCTAACGTAGACAGTGTATCAGTGAAGTTTATGCTAATAAACTAAACAATTATACAGACTGGGGCAAAAAAATAATCCCCTAGCGAAATCTTAATAACATTAACAAAACTCTAAATATTTGTACACAATTTTTGGAGCTCCTAGAGGAGGAATTTCAGCATATAATCTGTAAATTTTATGGAAATATTTGGAGAAGTGACAAAATTACAGCGATTCTACGAAAAAAAGTGCAAAAATCAATTTTAACAAGGCTTATTTTACCAAAAGTCATAATAACTTCGACAAAACTCAATATAATTTTGAAAAATTTTCGTAGCTTCTAGAGGAGGTATTTTGTCATATATCCTGCAAGTTTGATGAAAATATATTCAGAAGTAACAAAAATACAGCGTTTCTCCGGAAAAAGTGTTAAAATCAATTTTAACAGGGCTTGTTTACACAAAAGTACCGGAAATTTTCTTCAAAATTTAGGAATAATTTTAACAGAAGAACGACTTTCATGCATCTTTTATTGGAGCAGCTAACAAGGTAGTGTAGGCTTATACTCCACCACTTAAGTAAACTTCCCTTTTCAGAGTCGTTATTTGGTTATAAAAGAGCGACTGACATTTCGAAAAGCCTTGTTGAAATTGATTTTTGCACTTTTCTGTTCGAATGTTGTAATTTCGTAACTACTAAGCTATTTGCAGGTTATACGCAGAAATTCCTCCCCTAGAATCGCAGAAAATTTTGTACAAATATTTTGTGTTTTGTTAAAGTTATTGAGATTTCGCTAGGGGATTATTTTTTTGCCCTAGTCTGTACATTGCAGCCTCTGCATTTTGCTTCTAATCGGATCTTAAAGAATAGATTTCTATTGACAGAGTGAACACAAATTTTGTAATGTGAAGCAACTCTACCGAACTTTTAATATTTTACCTGTTCACCAAATATGTTAACTAGCTATTGATAAATTAATCTATAAATGTAAGAATTTTATGAAATTATCAGTGTCAAGTGCCACTAGGGATATTTTCAATGATAATATGCATAATGTACATGTATACATACTTGACTCTCCACTACTAAGTGTTTATATGCTAGAACTACCGATGAATTTTTCAAATCTTATGCTTTTTACTGAGTCGCTAACTGGAACCTAATATCCCCTGACGTACGCAATGCAAAATCCATAACTGAGTTTTCTAAGCGGCAAAAAGTCTACTTTTTTGATGAATCATTTGCTAATTTTATGATCGAAGTTATGTGAATTTGCTAATTTGTATGATATAAGTTATGTAAGTTTGACAGTGTTTTCATTTTTATTTCATTTTTTTTTTTTTTTTTAAGCTGCGCAAATACATGTAGATTATAAGTTCAACTTTGCATATATTGTGAACTATGAACTAGCGTTATTAAGAACTATAAGTATCATAATTATCATGGTAGTCAGCGAGATAAGATACTCTATATCTTCAATGACTATCAATTTTTCTCGCGATGATGTAGGAATTGGTGTTGAGGCATTAGCTCTATATGTCGCATATGCACTTAGTGGCTCTGCTGAAAAATGAACATATTATCTATTCTATTCTCTCTCTCTCTCTCTCTCTCTCTCTCTCTTTCTCTCTTTCCCCCATTAGATCAGTCATCTTCTATCAATTCAAGGATTTCTTGTAGGTTTTGTTTTAAAAAGGTTTCATCCATAGCTCAATTTAAGTATCTTTTGTACAAAGTACAAACTTTTAAAATTTCTATGTTTTAAATTTGCTTTCTCTCTCTCCCTCTTTATTTCTATCATTGTACATAAAACAAACATAAATCGTTTTTCAACACATAACAAATAGCTATTCAATTAACTGAAATATAATTTTCAATCCTTGAAACTCATTTCTTACTCCTATCTCTCTAGGTAAAAAATCCCGTTGCCCCTTCGGAGTTTTGCGCGTGGTGATATATACGGGATCGTGATCAGTGGAAGGAGATGGTTAAAGGAGCTGCTCTGAATGCCACCGAGTCCTACGGGCCAACAAATTGCGAACGAAAGAATAACGCGGCAAATTATATACTCATAGCCTCTTTAAGAAATTTTTACTGGCGGGGGAGGTATTAAACTTTTTAAAATGGGAACAATAAGTTTTTAAAAAGGGAACAGAAATCTTCCGGCGGTTCGAATTCTGTTCATAGTTTTTTTTCAATTTTCCCTCACAATCAAAGTGACGACCATCTTAGGCGCACAAATCCTCCGAAGGAGGGGGGGGGGCATTAAGAGGATTTGTGCGTTAAAAATTTGCAATTATAAAATGCTAAGATTCAGTGAAAAACGTAACGTAAGTAAATCTCAAGGAAATTTATGGCAACTGTGCTAAGTATCCGTGGTGGGAGGTATTTCGCGTTTTACTGGATTGACAAAGTCTCTGATATCCACCTCAACTAACATGTTAAAATAGGTTTAAATTTGCTTAGGCCTACACGGAAGTTTCTGTCTATTTCTAGACATGCTCCACATACACACACACACACACACACACACACACACACACACACACATATATATATATATATATATATATATATATATATATGTATATATATACATGTATATTTCTAAAGGTAATTTAACTATTTTTAAATCTCGTTAGTTTATAACGTTACCCTCGCCATTTTGAAGCAAAATCTTCAGTACAAACTTTCGTTCGCTAATGATTAACAAAGTTGTCATCATTATCATTTTCAGCAGAATTATCCAATGCAGTTTTAGAATAGTTCGACCATAGCTTTGAATGAATCATTGTCAGAATTTAAATCGAACTCTCTTTTGCTCATTACGATGGAGTCTGATCGAGATAGCCAATTCTGCGCGATTTAATCGCCCATCAGCTTTTGAGGAGTTGAGGTCTCTACTCGTGGAAAGATAGGATTGGTAGTGGTAGTAGGGGTTGATAGCATTACCAGTGAAAAACCTACGATCAGTGCAGTTGGTCGAATTTTGCTCGGTGGAACTTGGACTTTGAATATACTTTGAACTGCTTTTCTTTAAGATCGATCGTTGTGGTGATGGATTCGAGTTTCTTGCACCACTGAGGGATCGAATGAGACATTTAGTTTCGTCCCTGTCTGCCACGCAAAATTCCTTTATTAAACCGTGTAGAAAAGCTCTGCTGGTTGAAATACTAGATGTCCTATTCATTGAACCATCTCGTTCCCACCAGTTGGGTTTAGATTCATGTCTTGTAGAGGCACTGGAGTTTTTGCTTTTTACACTAACCGGAGTACTTTTGCCGGACGAAGACCGTAGGGACTGGCTTGGACTTTCGTGACTTTTTCCCGAAGGACTCTTGAATTTATCAATACTCGAATGGGTTAAATACTGTCTTGATTGCGATTCATTCCGACTATCTTTATAACTCAACTTGGTTTCTATTGACGGCTTGGCATTACCTATTGAATTTTTTGGCAACTTGAACCTTGATCTCTTTTTTAAAAAGAAGTTCGGACCGTGACCTTCTGCACAGACTGTAAGATCAGATTTAACAACTGAGTTATTCAGGTTTAATGGAGCCTCAACCTGTGGCTGAAAATTGCCACTAGACAGATTCTTTAACGAATAATATCCAGAGATGTAACTAAAGGGATTTGTTCCGTTGTTCTCTTGAGAGTTTTCTGACAAGCAGGTTGTCGTATACACTCTAGTGTGTAAGTTACTCGAGAGTTCACCCACCATTCTAGATTTGACAGACATCGAGGTTTTGGTTGCGGGTTTTAGTTCATCTATTTTTAGATCAAATTTCTGAATTGGCTTGTTCTGAACTTCAGGCAATTTATTCAAGTTTCCATTCGTAGATGGATCATTCCCTTTTGAAACATTTAGATGCATAGAAGTAATTTCGTTTGGACTACTTCTAAATTCCGCCGTGTCTGGAACTTTTATTCCGTTTGTTGTCAACTGTATTCCAGAACCGTCAGAACCCTTTTCAGAATACGTTGCGTTTACAATATTTCCTAACCGATCTGTGAAGCCACTACCTGTGGAACATTTGTTGTTTGTTGAGATGACACAACTTGGTGGTTTTTTATATCCGCTAACGTGGTTAACGGTTGATAACCTTTGATGAATAACATCGGGAAGAAGTCGGGTTTGAGACGTCAGTGGTTTAGTATATGGTTTTTTCTGTATAGAGGAGTATTTTAAACTTAAAGTTGACGCTGGAGTACTTAAAATTGTCGCATAATTTTTTTCTAATGTTGGGGTAGTTTCGGCTGGTAGGCCTACAAGTAATCTCATTGTGGAGTCTGACTGCTGAGAATGAGACGCGTGTATTTCATGAAAAGGATTGTCGTACAAGGGGTTATCAGAATTTACACCTATTTGCACATTTCCCGTAGCCACGGACTTCTCTGATTTCGAGATATCGAAAGATGGATCATCGGATAAATGAATGTTGGATACCGGAGAACACTGAGGTGGCGAAAAATTAGTATACGACCCACAATGTTTTATCTCCCTGTGAATATTATAAGGAGAACATTCCACTATCATTGTTCTAGCGAGAGAGGCTGAGGATGTTCTTGTTTGAGGTAATGTATCGGTATAAATGTCAGTTGCCTTGACTTCCGTATCTCTAAACTCTGATGATTTATTTCTGATATTTTGATCTGCTGGATTCAGCTCAAAACATTTTGAATTATTCATATTCATTGTCAGCGGCCTCTGCTGATGTTGTTTAGTGTTTGGGGGTGATGAATCAGTTATATAATTATGGCTTGGGTCAAAATCTGTCATCGGCAGTGTGCTCTTTTGAAGAAATGAATATGCGTCCATACATTTAAAAGAGTGAGCTTTATCTCCAGCACGATTGGAATTACACGCAGTATTGAGCTTATCGTCACAGTTATCAATCTTCTCTAGCATATTGTCCAGCATCTTGCGCTGCAGTTCTAACCGCTGCTGCTGCTGCGCCATGTCGTCCTCCTTCTGCTGCTGCTGCAACCTTATCTGTAAACAATCGATTCTCTGCAGGTCCCGCTTCTGCTGCTGCTCCCTTTCGAAATCATCTGCCATTTTGTTGACATCAATTGCGGTTGAGAAAGGTTTAAGACGAAAAGGTGTTTGAGGCTCCCATACGGGCTGCGAGTCGCTCAGCGACTTCATAGTCTTATCGATTGTAGAACCAATATTTGTAAACATTCCATTTACAGCGGGCGAAGAGTTTGTGGATGGGTTAACTACGTCGTTAGAAACTGTTTCGGTATGGCCCCCAGATGAGTATGACTGGACATTGTTAACCCGTATGTGCGAAATATCAATGTAAGGTTTGATGAACCAACCAACTCCGTTATAGTCCTTAGTTTCCGCCTGCATCTCGTTCTGGCTTGCTGAAGTTCCCGAGTTCCCCAAAGCAGAGGGCAATTTCCATGATGACTTCATTATGTAAATTATCAGTATATCTGAATACTACTGCAAAAACAACATTGCTATAGAAGTATACAGATATTAGTGTTCATGTTAGAAAAAAATACTTGCGTACTGCCACAATCAAAACTCCAAAAACGACAACAATGCAAATAAACAATTATTTCAAGGGATAAATGGTCGTGTGCTTTTTAATTACCTCCATCTGCTCATATTTATTAGTCAGTTATATTTTTTGTATGCCCCGTGTTTTGTCCAGATTGCAGAAGAAAGGACCGGCCGTGTACTGCACTCGTAATAAAAGGCGTCATGGCACTAAGATCCAAACCAGCCTCAGTAAAAGCATTCCATTGGTGAACGCCTATGCTCCAGAAATTACTACAAATATTTTAATAACGAATGAAAAAGCTTCGAAAGTTGTTGAGCCATACATTGGAGGCATTAGAAAGAAGAGTAGGTTGAGAGGTTTTGCATACGTTGAAAGTATCCAGTTTGGATTTATGCCTGGAAGATCGACAACCGAACCGATCCTTATGTTAAAGAAAATGAAGAAAATGTGTAATGTGTAGGAGAAGAAAAATGCAGATAGTATTTGCTACAGAGGAGGCCTATGATAGAGTACCGAGATTGTTGCTGTGGGAGTTTCTGAGGAAAAGTAAACAGGATGTAGAGAGAGGACCTTCGTATTGCATAAAGGTGAATATTGGTGTCAAGAATCTGCCCTTAGCTCTTATTTTAATTTTTAATATAAAGTATTACTTAGGGGAGGTATATGGGAGGCTTCGTGGGCCACGCTATTTGACGATGATCTGGTGATAATGAAATTACAATGGAGAGAATGAGATGCTGGAATATGGGAGAGAGGCATTAGAAAGTAAAGGGCTGAATTTGAATATGCCAAAAACAGAGAATATTGAGAGTAATTGGAATGGTGATATGATTAACGGAGATAGTGTAACAAGTTAGCGCGTTGAGCTAAGGAAGGTAACAGATTGTAAGTACTTGGGGTCTATAGGCCTAATATAGGATCGAGAGTTGGAAAAGTTGGCTATTAGTAGGATTTTCTGAGGAAAAGTAAACAGGATGTAGAGAGAGGACCTTCGTATTGCATAAAGGTGAATATTGGTGTCAAGAATCTGCCCTTAGCTCTTATTTTAATTTTTAATATAAAGTATTACTTAGGGGAGGTATATGGGAGGCTTCGTGGGCCACGCTATTTGACGATGATCTGGTGATAATGAAATTACAATGGAGAGAATGAGATGCTGGAATATGGGAGAGAGGCATTAGAAAGTAAAGGGCTGCGTGAGTAAAGTGGATGCCAGCTAGTGGAGTGTTTTGTAATGAATGATACCACTAAGATTGAAATGCAAATTCTATAGTTCTATGGTTAGGCCTATGATGACGTATGGTTAAGAGTGCTAGGCACTGAAAAAGGAACAGGTGCAGCTATTTCATGTGGCACAACTGAAAATGTTGTGCTTAGAGTGTGGCGAAACAAGGAAGGGCAGAATAGAAAATGATATGAAGCTAGTATGAAGTTAGGTGTTGAGGGGATTTTGGATAAGTTGGCTCTGTTGAGATTGAGATGCTATTGGCTTATTGTTGGAAAGGCAAGCGAGGGAAGAACCTGAGGTTAAGTTTGAGAGAGGTATACAACAATTTACTTGGATGCGGTGTTAAGAAAAATAAGTGATTGTCTGATGATACGGTGTTTGACAGTAAAGATGCAAAGGTTGAGATCTATTCTTATCCCGTCCCTAGTAAAACTGGAATGCAAAAGAAGACGATAATGATATTTACTGTCGATATTGGTCTACTCTACAAAGGTCACTTAGTTTTAATAGCAAATAATTATAATATGTCTATTATGTATTATGTTCATATGTCTATGCAGTTAAATACGTTAGTTAAACTTCAATAACATGATCACAGCCGTATTGATTGTTGATGCTATGTAGCATTTAAGTAGTTATTTTTGTTTAACTTTCCTGATTCATTTAGGGTCAAATTAACCCAAAAGTTTACATTATGCTATGTAACTTCCTTCTGGTTGTTCAATTGTATTTCATGCCCGTATTACTTTCCTGTTATTCTGACCCAAACACTAATATTTGTTTATTTTGTGTCCATGAGAATTTTTTATAATTTAATTTTTTAACATTTTTTGTCAGCTTTTAATTGTTAAATATTCCAAGTTGGATAGCGTGGGGTCAATTTGACCCAATATTGATGACTAAATTAGGAGATAAATTAAAAGCACCAATTAAGCGATGAATTACTATCATTCAATTAAATGACAGCTTTCTTTCATTTGGGTGGTCTTAAATTCAACGACTGTGCAATTAGCTAATGGCCTACCACCTTTAGATAGCTTGCCCACAATTGTTTGACAGCATGTCTACCGTTGACTTGCCTGTAGATAGTTGATATGCATATAAACAGATATACAGTCTGCGCATTAAAAAGATTACCCCCTAGCAAAATTACTATAGCTTAGTCAATTCTTGATATTTCGCTTCGAAATTTTAGAGTTCTATTGTTGAGAGAGTGTTTCACAAGCTGACCAAATTTTGAATAAAAAATATTTGTAAAGGAATCGGAGTTATCGAAGTTTTACGAAAAAAGTTATGTTTAAAAAGTTATGTTTAAAAGTTTTTTATTTAACACGCAACGTAAAACGTCAATTAGAATCAATTCCTTTTTTTGAAAATGTGCTACCCCTGAAAAGGGCCGTTAGATGATGACGACTCTGATATTTTGCTGCAATGGGTGCTAGAAATGAGCACTCTGGGCTTTGATGCCGGCCAAAAGTATTTTACTGATGAAATTGCGCTGTCAATTGACTGATGCGTTAGGTCTTTCCAGATCTCTCGAAGAACAGCCTTTAATTCCATTGTGTTTCTGGGTTTGGGTTTGAAAGCACTATACTTTTCCAACATGGTTCCCCAGACATAAAGATCAAGTGGATTAAAATCTGGAGAATTAGGTGGCCATTCATCCTTTTTTATGAAGTCTGGGCTATATTGTACATGAGTTGAGAATTTCGACTGTTGTTAATATGCATCAGTGATTGTAAAATCTAGCTAAGAGCCTAAGAAGCCTACAGTAAATTTCTTAATATTTATTAATTGATTTGAGCCCAACAGTTTGGCGTCATTAGTCTACTAGCTTGATGTCACTGTGTGTTTACTTTGTCGCGCGGAAGCCAATTTGGATGTGGCAAATATCTAACTTCAATTTTAGTATCCCGGTCATTTGGAAAAACCAATTTCTATCGTAAAACTTGGATAACTCCGGCCCTAATTAAAATATTTCCATAAAATTTGAAGAGCGAATGGTGGAATTCCTCCACTATAGGTAACTACAATTTCAAGGCGAAATTTCGAAAATTGATTGCACTCTCGCGGTTTTGCTAGGGGGTTATTTTTTAATGCCCAGTGTGTATATTAATTGGAGATGTGACGTCATGTGATGGCAGGACTGTTTATTTATTGATTTCTAATAAATAAATCGATTTTTGAAGAAATTTAGTGTCTCGAGTGATTTGTTTTAGACTTAATTGAGTATTCTGGTGTACTATTAACATATGTTACAAATGTTAATCTATTTTATAATTATTTTGTTGAACAATCAATTGTCAATTTTGACCGGTAATTTACCGTTATAGTTGATTTATTTGCACGTTATTTTATATTGCATTTAGAGATTAAATTGGTACGGTTATTGTGCTTATGTTTTAATCGTTAGTTAATATATACATATAGTATATTTTTATCATTTTATGTGATTTGTGAAAAACGGTATCATATTTTAATTGTACTTTCTGTATTGTTTTCATTTACTGATTTGTCTGTTTTGTATTCATGTTTCGATACAGAACTCCTGTCAAATCTCTTCGAAACAATATTTCTCATTACTCTCTAAACATCCGATCCCTCTCTAACTCAGGCCATATCAATGCCTTGCCAGGTTTGTCTGAGACTCAAACGTTTGACTGTTTTTTTATCAATGAAACTTCGCTATCGAATTTTTAAAAATCCTCCTAAATGCAAAACCCGTCGGTTAAGGCTTACTACGTTAAACAACGTAAGTTCGTTGATCAAATGATCTTCTCCGCCAAGAGTTCTAACTTTAAGAAATTGATCTTGCAGGATCCAAACTTCCTCAAAAAAATTTGGGGAACCCTCGATTCACTGCTTAGTCGCACTATTCCTAAGTCACTTCCAAATGCCAATTCTCCTTCTACTCTTGCTAGCAACTAATTTTAAACCTTAATTTTTTCAGGACGAAATTTTCAGACTCTCTTCTTATATACCACCCAGTTCTGAGATTACTGCACATTCTTCTATGCCAAATCCATCTCTGCTGTCAAATTTAAAACCTGCTACTCTTTAAGAAATGCATCATCTAATACTCTGCTTTACTGACTCATCTTGCTCACTATATGATATTCCAACCAAACTACTAAAATCTTACATTGATATTTAACTCATTCACTGCACTCAGTCCTCCAATTGCCTGTTTGGTTAATCTTTCACTTTCTGAAGGAATTTTGGAATTTTTCCTTCTACATTGAAAACTGCTGTTGTTTGTCCTCTGCTTAAAAAGCAGTCACTTCCTAAAGACAATTTTTCTAGCTATCGTTCCATTTCCAACTTAAATTTCATTCCAAAATCGTGGAAAAAATAATCTACACTCGCTTACTAGCCATCTTTAAACTTTTTCTTCTCTATCTTGTTTTCAATCTTTCCAATCTACATATTGAAAGATTTACTCCACTGAAACTTTCCTATTCAGCATTCCTAATGACCTCTGCCTAGCCTCAAACTCTAAAAGGTATCCATCCACTATGTACTACATGATCTATGGGCTGCCTTCAACACTCTCGATCATAACATTCTCACCAGTAGACATAAAACGTGCTTTGGTATCTCTGATCCTGCTATCTCTCTGATCTCCTCCTATCTTTCTGGTCGCACTCAATCTGTTATTATATATAATTAACGCTCCCCTGAACTTGTTCGATCTTGTTCGAGGTGTGCCTCAACGATCTGTACTTGGACCTTTACTTTTTTCCCACTACACTACCCCATTCAGTTATATTTTAGACAATGTTTCAATGAAATTTAATTTCTTTGCTGATGATACTCAGCTGTGCATCTCATTTTCTAGCTCAGATACTGATCTGAAACTGATCTGATACTGATTGCAAAGCCTTTCATCTGTTCTTGACAAAGTTTATTCATGATTTTGCTGCAATCGTCTCTCTGTCAACCCTTCTAAAACCGAATATCTTTTAATCGGCACCCTCAGCAAAGAACCAAATTAGCCAATTCTTCCACCATTTTAAAAATCTTGCTCACACTCCTACTCCCAAGGCTAAAAACCTTGATGTCATATTTGACGAAATTCTTGACTTTAAATCTCATATCTCATCTGTCTGTCGTTCAACTTCCTTCTTCCAGATCCGTCAAATCAGAGAGTTACGGTCATCTCTTGATAAATATTTCATCCATAATTCTTGCTAACTCAATAGTTCATTCTGAACTTGACCACTGTAATTCATTGCTATATAGCTTACCTTCTTCTTCTCTCATGCGTTTGTAATGCGTTCAGATTTATCTAGCAAGTGTTGTCAGTCGATCCTCAAGGCTTCAGGCCACTTCTAGTTCCTTGCTTAATAATATTCATTGGCTTCCTGTAGTTCAAAAAATTAAGTATAGAATTGCTCTGTTAACTTTCAAAATACTTCTCTTTGGTAAACCTTCTTACCTTTCTGATCTTCTAATCCACGATCAACCTTCTCGTAGGCTTCGTTCTTCCGACGCTAAACTGCAAAAAATTCGTAATATTCTCACTTCCTTAGGCAGACGTTCATTTTCTTTCTCAGCTCCTACTGTTTGGAACTCTCTGCCTCCTGATATTCGCACATGTTCTACTACTTCCACTTTCCGTTGTAGGTTGAAAACACATCTCTTCCCATCTTAAACTATTTTCTTCTCGCCTCACTGTTTTTTTGAATTACAGACCGGCACCGTTTAGGATCTTTTTCTTTCTCTTCAGCACATGTTTTTTCAATTTGGGGTGAATCGATTTGTAGTGACATGTGATGGGGACGTTCCTGACATCATCATTGTATGAGGAAACGGACGTTAAACCTTTATCATTATTATTATTATATATATATATATTTAATGCCCTGGGCTGTTAAGGGCCCTGGGCTAAAAAGTAAGATAAAGGAGACTTTACGTAATTAAAAGTTTAAAAAGAAGCGATTAAAATAATTTCTCTACACTCTGGGAGGCCGCATTAGCCATACTGCCACTGACACAGACTGCATTGAAACGCTGGAGAGCAATAGACAGTCGCTGCCAAATAAAAGATTTTTCCCGTTGATCAGTAATGAGTCACCAGTAATGGCGCTGGTCCTTCTGCCTATTTCGTCAATAAAGTCTGATGCGACTGAGTTGATGGGGCCCAGGGTCTCAAAGGCAATAGGCATGAAGACATAGTTGCTAGAGATTTCGGCATACTTCAGAGTTTTCCTATTAGCCGCGGCCTCTGCAGCAGCACCAGCAGCAGCGCAAGATAGACCGATATTGCTTACTGAGAAAGTGTCCGTTACGGTGACGTCACTTGCCCTCTGCCCATGGAAATTGTGAGACACCGTCCGGACGCTTCCCATCAGTGCGGAACAATCCCAGTGGCTCTTTAACGGGCTGGGATGTTCGCTCGACTCAGGGCGCGCCAGATCGAATCGGTTAGGAACTGATGTCTGCTGATTCTGCCGGCACTACGCTTGCACGACAGGCCGTGAATGCCTAACGCATTGACTGAGACACCACAAATGCAGTTCTGTGGCTCACATAAGGTGGTGCCCAGACGGAGACCGGCCGCGACTCTGACTGCTTCGTCGTCCAGACGGAGGCCGCATGATGAGAATTATTATTATTATTATTATTGTTATTATTATTATTATTATTACTATAATAATAATAATTATTATTATTATTATTATTGTTATTATTATTATTATCACCATCATCATCTGTTCTAACCCGAAATAAAAGACAAATCCAAACAGGCGCCCGACCTGTACCCCCAAAAACTCAAATCAAACCTGGGGTTCAGTCCACGCAGCCTCAGCCTCAGGTGCCGACTGGTGACAAGCGGGCACTGGGGCAGCACGTGAGCACGAGGGTGATCGTCAATGGGTTGAACACAGCCCGTCTGAAAGAGAAGATGCGTCCTACGTCCCTGCCTCTCAATACCCCGCTCCTCCTCCTCGAGTGCATCCATAGAGCCTGAGATAGGTCCACAAGAGTTTTCTGCGCTGACCATCAGCGAGAAAAGGAATATACTCGAGTCTAGAATGGCCTCTGCCTCCCAGGGGTCCCTCTCACCAGGGCCACAGTACCAAGGTCAAAGGCTGAACCAGATGTTGGCTTCAGGGCAGGCTGAGGCGGAGAGGCAGAGCTCATCGGGTTTTACAAATCAGAGCTCTAATCTAGCGGATACTCGCTCCCAGAATTATCTAGGAACAGCTATCCAGATTTCAGGGTTGTTGACTTCTAAAAGATGTTCTCCAAACAGAGTTCTCACAACTGCCTCATCAACGCCTGTTCAGGGGAGTCACATCGTGGTGGATCGATAACAGATGAAGTGGAGACGGGCTCTGCTGGAGCCAAAAGCTGTGGATTCAGGGCAATGTCACCCGCTGCTGCGATCAGCAACGTTTAATAATAATAATAATAATCATAATATTACTTTCCTTTTTATTTTTATATAATAATAATAATAATAATAATAATAATAATAATAATATAATAATTTCGCGCCTTCAGCCTTCTTGGCATCAGCGATGGGAACGAGGCAGTTGCAAGACGCCATCCTTCATAAGTGCTGCCTTTCTGCCGATAGATCCATTGACGTTGCGTTGTCAGTTTGGTTCAAAAGCCTCACCTCCAGTGCCTCCACCTTCAACCTCAGTCAGTAACCAGAAATCATGGGACCGTCTTATAGTGGATCGGATTATAGTGGATTATAGTGGACCAGTCTGCTAGAATCCCAGTCCAATGCAGTAGACAGAGCACGACTCCTAGCTGTATCAACCAAAAGAAGCAGCGACTGGCTTCACGCTCTCCCTGTTGCTTCTTGTGGGCTTCTTTTAGACAATGAGGCGATTCGAGTAGTCGTTAGTTTCCGTTTAGGGGCGAAAACTTGCGAGCCTCACATGTGCCCCTGCGGTTATGAAGTCGACGCTTTAGGTCTCCACGGCCTCTCATGCAAACGAAGCTCAGGTAGAATGTCTCGCCATCACAATTTAAATGACTTAATATGGCGAGCACTTTCAAGAGCAGGCATCCCTTCCTCTAAGGAACCAAGTGGGTTGTCCAGATCAGACGGCAAGCGTCCGGACGGCATGACTTTAGTGCCCTGGTGAATGTGCCGTATGGGACGTCACGGTCATTGACACTATGGCAAACTCCTACCTGAATACGACTTCAGTCACAGCCGGTGGAGCTGCTGTTCATGCCGCCTCTAGGAAGTTGGATAAATACCGTGATCTGTCCTTAGGATATGAAGTTGTTCCGGTGGCCATTGAAACCATGGGCCCGATGAATCCCGAAGGAGCTGACTTTATTAATGGCATAGGCAGACTTATTTCAGAGCAAACCGGCGATAAGCGAGAGACTTCTTTTCTTTGGCAAAGGCTTTCCATGACTTTGCAAAGATTTAATGCAGTCTGCTTCAATAATTCTTTTAAGCCGTTTGATGACCTCGAGTAGCCGGGCGGCGATTCAGCACGTATTGCTTGACTCGTTTTTATCAAACCCCAGGTTCTTTACACCGGGGTAAATTTAAAAAAATAAAATAAAAAATAAAAATTTTAATAATAATAATAATTATTATTGTTATTGTTATTGTTATCGTTATCGTTATCATGTTGTTGTTGTTGTTGTTGTTATTGTTGTTGCTATTGTTATTGTTATTGTTATTGTTATTATTATTATTAATATTATTTATTTTTCTAATTTAAATTTTTACCCCGGTGTAAAGAACCTGGGGTTTGATAAAAACGATTCAAGCAATACGTGCTGAATCGCCGCCCGGCTACTCGAGGTCATCAATCGGCTTAAAAGAATTGTTATTATTATTATTATTATTATTACATTATCCTCTATGACCACTCCTTCTGAACTGATGTCTATTCTTCCTCGCGGTTATGATTTTTTCCAAATCGTGACTTTAGGATATCTGGTGCTAAGGGTCGTGGAGTTGCTCTCCTACTAATGAAACTTTTTACCCTTCTTAGCAATGATTGTCTTAAATTTGCTGCCTTTGAAGCAATTTCAGCTGCTGGTAAATTTTGCATATGTATACTGTATGTTGTTGCAGTGTATCGATCACCATCTTTTTCCCTTACATTCTCTCTCTTTTATAGGAGTTTTCCATCTTTACTCTCCTTTCTTACTACTTCAATCAGACTTTGTGATTACAGGTAACTTCAACATTCACCTCGATAATCCTCTTGATCCTTTAACTCAGCAGTTTAATACTTTACTCTTATAATGCTGTTTAACATGTGAATGCTGCTACTCATTTTGAACATCATACATTTGCTTGATGTTGTTATTACACCAAGTCCCTCTGCAATTGCTCCTTTTATTTTATCCCACTCGCCATCAGACCAATTTCCTCTTGTATAATCATGTAAAATCATGTTAAAATCATTTTACTATCTATGTATATTCATAATCATGTTACTATCTATGTATAATCATGTTATTATCACTTACAATCATGTTAAGCCAGATACTATTAAAAATTCCTCTACTGTTTCATTTCGTTGTTTCAAAGCGTTGATCTTGATCTCTTTTGTTCTGATCTTGAAAACTCTACTTTGATCAAGTCTCATGCTAATGTTCTTGATGAATTAGTGAAGCAGTATAACACTGCCCTTTCATCTCTTTTGATCATGTTAATATTTCTATCAATCAATCAATACGAATTTAAGTCCGACCGGTTCCTCGCCAAAAGGCAATGTCAGGGACGTCAAGCTTAAGCATGCTACTCTAGCTACCAAGAAGGTTAAGAAATCTAATCCTTGGTACACTTCTGATCTGAGATAGTTAAAGGCTGCATGCTTCTAGAGCTGAAAGAAAGTGGCGTCATACCCATTCGGATTTTTGAAAAACTGTTTCTAATTTGCAACATAAAATTTATCGTACTGATACTGCTAATTCGGAGAAAGTGTACTACTTTTCTTTGATCAGTAAGGGTGTGAATGCCAAGAGATTATGGAAAACTGTTAATGATCTATTACATACATAACGATCTATTTCTCCTTCTCTCCCTTTTCCTCCAGTTGAGTTACTGCCTGAAGTGTCCAATAGTGACTCATTCCAATGATGAGCTTTCTAATTAATTTCACGCCAGTTACTATTGAAGAAACGACTAAATTAGTTTTGGACTCTCCAGCCAAACATTGTGACTTAGACCCTATCCCAACCTCTCTTTTAAAGAAGTGTAATCACATACTGACTCCTATATTAATATTAACATTCATTTTTAATATATATATATATATATATATATATATATATATATATATATATATATATATATATATATATATATCTACTGGCATTTCCTCTAGCTTTCAAGCTTGCAGTTATTACTCCATTGCTTAAAAAGCCCACACTAGATAAGTAATCATTGTCGAATTACAGGCCTATATCTAATCTGTCATACCTATCTCAACTCACTGAAAGAATTGTTTTTCTGAGGCGCTCTACTCATCTCTATTATGATGATCAATTTAATAAGCACCAAGCTGCGCAATAGGCATCGTTCAACAGAAACTGTACTTCTGTCAGTGTGCAATTATATTGTTTATGCCATGTGCACGAAACGCTTAACTGGATTATGTATGCTTGATCATTCGGCCGCTTTGATGCCATTGATCACGATATTCTTCTACAGCGTCTTTCTTCCTGGTTTGGTACTCGTGAAATTGATTTTCCTCCTATCTCATGAATCGTTCTTTTAGTGTGAAAGTGATGGAGTAGCCTACATATCTTCGCCTTCACACTTGAGGTATGATGTGCCTCAAGGCTCCGTTCTTGGTACTATCCTCTTCAATCTCTATAACCACACCTTTAATCTCTCTGATCTCTTTTCATGATTCTCTAGATCATCAGCTATATGCCGATGACACTCAAATGTACACGTTTTTCAACCCCTAAATCCTTTTCTGATGCTGAAACCCTCCTGCAGGATTCTTTTCAATCTATATCCTTTTGGATGTCTCCTAATTTCTGGGCACTTAATCCATCTGAGACTGAATTCTTGTTGGTTGGGACACCTCAACCGCTTCTGAAGCTGAAAGGGAAAAATTATTCGTTATGTTCGGATATTACAGTATGACCTGTTTCCCCTTTGAGGAATCTCGGTGTTTTCCTTGCTAAACACCTGACCTTCCACGAACACATAACTAAAATTTCACAAGCATGTTACTTCCTTGATCCGTGATCTTCGTCGAATACGTCCAAATTGGTCAAGTGAGACAGCTACTACAATTGGTACAGATCTTGTGCAATCCAA
>CAJHZI010000671.1:2135000-2177500 GCA_905160935.1 Enchytraeus crypticus | reverse complement strand
ATCTATCTATCTATCTATCTATCTATCTATCTGTCTATCTATCTATCTATCTATCTATCTATCTATCTATCTATCTATCTATCTATCTATCTATCTATCTATCTATCTATCTATCTATCTATCTATCTATCTATCTATCTATCTATCTATCTATCTATATATTATGCAGGGGCTGCTGGAGACGAATCCAAAATGTCCGAGATCATTAAAATCTGTCCAGCCGTTCTTGATTTATAAGAACCATTACGAACACGACTTTGTTTTGTATATATATAGATTTTAGTAGTGAAGTACTTCACACTAGATGTTTAGTAGCGAAATACTTCACACTAGATGTGACCATTATTTCATGAAAATAAAACAATAAAGTCAAATCATATCTATACTAATCACATTGTCGAATTGACAATGTAGTCAAATTGACTCCACTGTCATCCAGGTAACCTTCGGCGTAACTTTTCTCACGTGCACCTGGAAGAGATAACTTAGATATATTTCACGCCGTAATACTCTTGTTTATAGCCACTGTCAGGGATTTATGCCTTGATATTTTGTGTAGTAAGTTTAATTATATTATTTACAAGTATTTAAAGTTATATATATAGTATTAATTTAACTTATTTTTTATTATAAAGAAATTTAGAGGTTAGTTAAGCCTATGCTTGGCTTGACGTCACTAGAGTGGGCGGAGCTAAAGAGTTTGTTTAGAGAAGAGGAAAGTGAAGACAGCGGAGGGAAGGAGTAGATGAAATTCCACGTGATATTTTAGATTGAAAAGGGATTAAATGAATGAAAATGAAAAGGGATTAAATGAAGGAAAGAAGTAGAGTAGACTGTTACAGAACAGTGATGGATGATCATTGGTTGATATCCAAAGTTGAGTTTGATCAATAGTTGATCAGAGGAAAGAGTTTCCAAAGCATCATTTAAGGTGTTTTAATGCAGTTGCTGAGGAAGTACTTAGTTAATATTCTTATAGTGGAATTTGTGTTTTGATACATTAATCGAGTTGAACAACGTATTGTGTTTTCGTAGGTTTGATAGAGGCCTAGTGTGTGAATTAGTTTAAGCGTTATGGGATCGAATAAACTGCAAGGACATTTCATTTTAATTTAATTAATTTTCGTTGACATAAAACATTCGGATATTTATTTATTTTCGTGAACTGTATGTATCAACATTTAATTCTTGTTTTATTTTAAATTAAAATAGTTAAATATTAAATACTGTAGTCTGTCAGTAAATCCGTAAGAGGTAGGGGTCTTTAGATTAGTATAGTTTAAATACGAGGTCAGATGCAAAATCCATTGAATTACTACACTTAAGGATTTAGCGTCTGTTTCGGGTATGGTTAGCCTGTTGAGAGAGGACACAACCTGACAGCCACTATAGAGTAGATCAACACTAAACTGCAGGATGCGAAGAGGCGACTAAGCATTAACGAAAAAGGTATGAGCAGTGAGCATTTATATCGGAATGCATATTTTCCCAATGTAAGGGCTGAATTGAGGTTTGGTATAGCCTTAATTTTAATATGATCAATTGTTGGGAAATAAAATGTTCTTATTGAGCGTAAAAATAGACAGTGAATAGGAATAAATATGTATGCCGTTTTTTATAATTATCTTTTTTAAATTTTATATTGTTTTCTATTGCTTTTTAACGCTTAAATTTCTGTAACAACTTTAAAGTAACATAGTAGGCATGCCTACCTACATGTTATTGCTAAGGTGTTTTGGTATATATTTTGTTTAGATTTATAAAAAGAGTTTCTGAATAAATATAAGCTTAGTTTCTTAAAGATATAACAATTAGGCCTATCATACATAAAATATGTAATAGTGTATTAAGATGATATAATAAATACATTATACAATTATTATCTGGTAGGCAAAGTGATGAAAAATGCATGATTTTGGCTGAATTTTTATTAACGTTTTTTGTTTGTTTGTTTTTTTGGCTCTTAAATTTCTGTAACAACTTTAAAGTACCATAGTGCCTGCCTACATGTTATTGCTAAGGTTTTTGGTATAATTTTATGTTTAGATTTATAACTAGAGTTCATGAAAAACTATAAGCTTAGTTTCTTAAAGAAATGACAATAATTATTATCATATAGAGGGTCTGTAAAAAATGTAATTTCTATTAAGATGATATTTAAGGATTGCATTATGCAATCTAAGGATTGCATTATGCAATCCTTAAGGATTTAAGGATTGCATTATGCAATCCTTAAATTATTATCTGTTAGGCTTAATGATGAAAAAACAAGTTTTGGCCGTGTTTGTTGAATGTGGTTTTTTGCTTATTTTGTTTTTATTGTTTTTGTTAACGCTTACGTTCCTGTAACAACTTTACAGTAACATAGTGCATGCCTACATGTTATTGCAAAGGTTTTTTTGGCATATTTTATGTTTATATATATATAAATAGAGTTTACGAATTACTATAGTTTCTTAAAGAATTAACAACTGTCACGTATAAAATATGTATTAATATTTTAAGATGATATAATAATTGCATTATGCAATCATTAAACTATTAACTGTTAGGCCTAGTGTTGAAAGAAACATGTTTTTGGCCGCATTTTCTAAATTGTTTTTGTGGCTTTTTTTGCTGATTATATTTGTTGGTTTTATGGTTTTTAACGCATAGGTTTCTGTAAAAACGTTAAAGTATCTTTAGAGTTTAAAGTATATATTATTATTAGTACCTATATATTATTTCTAAGGCCTTTTTGTTATATTTTAAGTTTAGATTTATAAATAGAGTTTATGAATAACTATAGTTTCTGAAATAAAGAATTATTTGTAAATCACAATTTTTTTCATAATTTGTTGCCAAAATATATGCCTACCAACAAACCTTAACTATAACCCGTAAGCTCTATGCTAATTTAAAGTTGGTTCAGAAACTGAAGCATATTGAAAAGCCAAAAAATACTAATAAGACATCACGATCATCAAGATGATGATTCCCTTGGATGCCAGAGTCCAAATCTGAGGCACGATGAAATTGACAAAGAAAACATCAAAATTATGTTTGAGAAATTGAGGCTGGCTGACTACATTTAGGAATCAGATTCAGGAATCAAGACTAATCAGTCAGTAGCGCTAACTGAGAAATATTCTATTAGTACTGCATTTCTAATTTCTATAATGATTTGTTGTTGTTTGTCAAAGATACAATACAAACTACAGAAGAAACTCAATTTTAATTCTTAAATATTTGACAAAAGAATTTTTGAGGTTTTTCTCGTGTTTTTTTACGTTGTTTTAAAACAAACAATTTTTTTTAAACATTTGTTTTAAAGCAAGTTCACATCTCTACTACGAATTGTGAAATCTTTAATGTGGCATTCTCGTGATAAATTTAGCTAGAATACAGTGTAGTATAGTAACGAAGTAAAAATACTTCGCTACAAGTAAAAAGTACTCGACCGATACTTTTACGTGTAACGAAGTAACCAATTTGCGTGGTACTTTTTACTTGTAACGAAGTAATTTTTGTAGTACTTTTTACTTTTACTTTGTATACGAGGAACTGAAAGAGTCGCGTTACTTTAGAAAAAAGCACCAATCGCCAAATTTGTTTACACATAGCATAGTTTGGTTTTGGTAACAGCTGTATGACGTAGGTCAAACGTTTTCATATCGGCCTAGGCTTACTGTACATTGGCTCTCTCTCTTAGTGCACTGCCTACTGTCAGGTCCATGGTATATAGCGCCTCCACTCTTCTCTGTCTTCCGCCTTCCTCTTCATTTCCACATATGAGTGGGTCTTTAAATCAACAAACATACCTAATTTCGGCCTGCCCCTGCCTCTTTTTCCTTTCATTCTACCTTCTATGACCTCTTTTAATAGACCTTTCACCCTTAGAATGTGTCCAATCCAACTCTTCCTCCTATTTCTTAATACATTTATCAACTGTCTATCTGTGCCAACTCTCGCCAGATCTACCTCATTTGTAACCTTTTGAGTCCAGCTAATCCTCTCCATTCTTCTCCAAATCCACATTTCCAACGCCTCCAGTTTCCTAATATCTTCATCCCTTAAGGTCCATGTCTCACATCCATACAATAGCGTGGTCCAAACCAGAGTTTTCACTATCTTTATCTCTGTGTCTTTCTTTAGACTTTTTGTTAGTAGTTCTTTTCTATTACCAAAGGCCGCATTTGCTTGTGCAATCCTACTGCATATTTCCCTGATGTACATTGGCTAACATCATTTAAATAATTATGCTTCGAAATTTCTTCTCATATAGTATAGATCAATGGCTTCCAACCTGCTTACCTGAAGTTGAGTATAACTTTTTTGCCTCCAACACTAAGAATAGGCCTGCAACCGATATTGATACTCTAACAGTAGTTAGATACTTGATGCCAAATTCAAATTCTAATTCTAATGCCAAATTCTCTCTAATTTGACCCCGTCCCCTAAGTGCATTAGTGCGTCACGCGCTGACCTAGTTAATCCGCCCACACGTATGCTTGCCCGTACTAATTAGCCCGAAGTATTAGTGGATGTATGCGTCACGTGTGTGCACTTATGTATTACTAGTTAGCCCGAGTAGAGCGATTGATCTCGCTCAGTACTAATTAGCCCGATGTGAACACTTATGTGGGTGTTACTAATTAGCCCGAAGAGCAATTGTAGGTCAAACCAATTTTTGACAAACTAAATGATTCGTTTTTATTAAGAGGAGCAGGGGGTTCTCACCAGATGATTCACTCTAAATATAATATATAATTTATTTCATCCAGACTAATTATTACAAAGTGGAGCATCTCGTTAATTACGTCATGTGAGTCATGACAAGTGTGGCGCCTCTTAAATTTAAAATTTTCTAATGTATCTGCTCCATCTTATATTTTCATCATTAAATGTTAATCAAGCTATGAAATTCGCAAAACAGCGTATCGCAAAGATGTCAATTTCGTCGAAGGTAGGCGTCGGCAGAAGCTTCAGGTAGCGAATTCGGCAGCGTCGTCGGCAGCGCGTCGTCGGTTTCGGGCAGCTACGTCGGGACAGCGAGGGAATTCGGAGGCGTTCGCATACGAGATAAAATATAATTTTAATTACGCAAGGAATGAATTTAATTAATAGCACGGTCTACTTCATTGCAAAGTAAATAACTGCTTGTGAAATACTCTTTTGACTTGTGAAATTTGCACACTCTGATACCTTATAGTTGTTTTAGAAGCTCATCTCTAACATACATGTACATGCAATCTTTTTATACAAAAAGTACAATTGTGTAATATTTATCTGCGGCAGATTTATACAGTTTTATCTCTTTAACATGGCAGCTTTATAACTGCTAAAATGTTGAATAATTAAAAAACCAGATATTACTAATTAGCTCGAATAACAGTAGAGAAATTATCCTCACGATATACGTCCTCAATTATACTTATATGATTAGAGTACTAACAAATGTAGATTTAATGGGCTGTCAAGGTCGAGAACTACCAGCGGTAAGGTACATCATATAGCGTAATTGTTTCTAGGCGTGCTTTGTCGTCAACTTGTTCAAAGTACATCACGTGAATACTAAGGCCACACAAACAAGTTCTTGCAGCACTCTAGACACCATCTGCAGCGGATCGGCTCCTCGAAAATGATTCGAGGTGATATCATAATTGTGGTGCTGTTGTGGTTCTTAATTCACACTCTCAAAGTGCTAGCATTCCTTCATTATCTTGTAACATCGCAAGTCTGACGCGTAAAACATTCAAACAGCAATATGCGTATAGCCATATAGCTTCAGCGAAAAATTAAAATTCTGTAACTTATTTGCTCAAATTTTTATAAAGTATACAGTATGAGTTAACATTCCACAAAACATTCGCTAGTGCTAAAGTTACTCAGAGTAAATTCTACATCTATATTTTCAAGCACATTGAAAAATTAAAGTTCTTATCATTAACTCTGTCTCCTATTGTACATCGTGAAATCCTAATTCTTAATTCATTGATGTCATCATTTAATTCATCAGTTTTGATGATATAGATGTTAGCGTCTTTACAAAGTCATGATTTAAACAAATAAATTCTCTCGCAATATTCCACTTTAAGAATAAGCTCTAAGTAATAAATTTGCAGTCTGTTTTCGCACTCTAGGAAACGGTAAAATAATTATAGCGTTCCGTACTTTAAATTAGTTTTTCCTCTCGTCATACATCTGGTTTACTATTGTTATATTCTTTTCATTAGTTGTCTCACGTGCAGTTAACGACCGTGCTATTCTTCAGCTCTCATCGCAAAATATACACTTACGCACACACACACACACACACACACACACACACACACACACACAGTAATTAATGATCAGTAGTCTCAATGTGTAATTTCTACGTTAAAAATTTAATCCTTAAATAAAAATAGTGGCAGATTTATTCAGTGTTATCTCTTTAACACGGCACCTTTATTACTGCTAAAAGTTTAATAATTTACAAGCATCTTCAAGAAGTTCTGTTAGCTATGCAATATGACGCAGGGCTGAGCCGACGTTCTGACAACTCGAATCCTTACAACAAGATGTCGCATCCAGCCGCAATTATCGTAGTAGCACCCAGTAACTTTGACTAAGCTTTAATTTACTATTAAAATGCTTTTATTAAATTTTTCCTCTGAGTGTTGTTTTATCATGTTCAAAGTAGATACTACTACATAGTCTGCTGGCTCAATCTTTAAGGAGCACTGCATCGATAGAGACATTGGACACTTTCCGAACATCATTTCTTGATCTCATATAATTTTGGAGAAATATATCATTCTTTTTAAAGTCAACTTAATCTATGCAGAAGTAATGCTATGTTTAAACATCGTAATACATCTATCAAATAAACTCTGTTTCAGAAATAAAATTGAAGAACCTTAAAGAAAATATAAAGTCTGCAATTAAATAGAATTCCTCATTGTACTGATGAAATATCAATTAGCAACAGTGAACTATCCATATATTAGTATACTTATAGACTTTTTTAATAAGAGGTGATTGTTTTGCGGAAGGTAACTGCAATTTAATACATTCTAATGTGTAATATATCCTCTCCAGATATTCAATCGAGATATATAGTAAATGTAAATTAAGACATTTGTGCATCATCATCATTTGGTAAGTAAATATACTTTCTGTCATTTTAAACATACCATTCTGTTATTAAATGAAGAACTACATAATAAATATATATGAATATGTTGTACAATGCCAGCTGATAATATAAGCACAAACTCCTCCCCACTCTCCCACCACTAGGCTTTATTCATTATGTGAGTAGATCTACCACTTCATTTTATAAAAGTACCATAACTAAAAGCTTCAGTGGCTGTTACAAATTATCATTAATAACATAATAAAGCAGACCTACTTTGTAATCAGTGATGAAGAATTATAACTAAAGCAGTTATCTCTATCCTTTTAAATTAGCTCTGAAATTATTATCTTAACAAATAAGAATAATAAGAAAATAGATGATTAAGTTTGCTTAAATATAAATCTGACCATAGCATGTATGCGATTTAGATTTAACTTCATTGGGATTTTTAAACTTTTAAACTGTACTCCCATCGATCTCAACATTTTACTAAGTAGAGCAGATCACCATCTCTCAATACCCATAGATCTGAGTCACTGGCTGACTCAAAATTTTCAATCTCAATCATATCTTCCTTCACAGGTACATGATCTGCTCCAGAGGTTGAGAATTCTTGTAGAGAATGTTTGAACGTTGGTCATATTCATCGGGCATCCACCAGTCCCACTAGTAGGAAAATGGATCCTCTTTGCTATTTCTTGCGTTTTTATCCGTTTTAATAGCATATATCGACTGAGATCGATGCAGCCAAAAGTCAGAGAATCTCCCTTCGATGCTGCGCCGGTAACGATTTTGAGCGGCGTGGTAGCGCAGAGCCTGATGCTAAAGAGGTTATTGTAACCGCTTGTCTGTATGGTACATACACACACAGAGACTGTTATCAGGGTCACATATTAGTCAAAATTCAGTAGGTTCATGCAATTTACTAAACACATCAGTAAAGCATCAGCCGTAAAAAAAATCTATTAAAACGCATTAATACTGAGATCATTTATCCGGAACTCAAACAGCGATTTTAATGTAGCCTAATAAAGTTGCAAAATGCTATTTAATTGATCTCATTTGAAGTAAAAATTCGATCAATTTATATATGATATTGGGTCATGTGTATACACTGAATACATTTTCATTATATATCCGAATGCACTGTATATGATTTGAGGAAGACAATGGCAAACTATCATAGAAGTTCAATCTTATTTACTCTCTCTCAACGAAAACTTTTAACGTGACATAAAATATTTCATAGATAGAGCAGGCTTTAAAAAATTAATATCGTATTGGGCATGGAAAGAATCAAGAAAGATTGCTCAAGTGATAGATTATAGTTGATCATCATTTTATTGTAATTACTAAAATTAATTTGTGACTATCATTAGCTACAAGTATCTACAAAATGAATATTACCTTTGAAAGGAAATCATACAATTGGTGTATAAAAGTGAAATAAATATAATGAATGATACAATGAAAGTAAAACAAGCCCCAACACTATTCAATCGATTCCTAGTGAAAGCGTGCATATTTATGCGCAATTTTATATTCTGTTGTTGTAATAACTCTTCGTAGAGATACTTAGTCATGTACGTGTATATATGTATCTATGTATCTCTGTATACATGTACATATGGATCTCTGCTAGCAGATAAGACTATTGTATGAAAGAAAATATATAAAAATATAAGTAGGTCGCTACTCACATTTTGTATCCAGATTGTTTTATTGATTATATCTTATACTAGAAATGAGCATATAAATTTTTCAGGATCTAAAAGCAATAAAAACAATTTCAATTGTAGTATCATTATAATACTCAGCAAGCTCACTATAGCTGAATATATTGACGTAGATTTTCTTATTTTTCATGATCCATGCAAACTAGTTTTCTAGTTAAAGTCAGCAATGTCTTAATAGCGTAGGGGTAACGTCATGAAGTTTTAAATGGCAGATCCTGAGGTGAATTGAACCCTCGTGGGTTCGAATCCCAGCCGCGCTGATCTGAGAGTAAAGTCTTGGACATTCACTGGACTGGTTGCACGGAAAATGGAATAACTTGCCTGACGGTTTAAACATGTGGTAGTATAAAGTGATAGATATCAACATGGTTGATCATTTCACTATAATGCTTGTTTTACTTTAGCACTGCTTCATATATAATTAATTTGCTTTTCAAGTAGGCTGAAAAAGATTCACAGAATGTAGTCGCTGGTTCGAATCTTTGCCATCTCGTTCTACTGCAACAGGCTTTAACTTATGTCTAGAAGAAGATCATACGTTACAATCTATCCGGATATTTTAAAAATTGTAATCCGCCTCCAAGCAAACGATAGTTTCAATTATATAGACTTGGTTAATTTTAAAATTTAGCTACGCCTCCATATTTTAATGAGTAAAAACTTATATAAGCTAAATACATAAATTATGTAAAGCAGCTAACATTAATTGAAATCTATAAATTTGTTTAAAATATATCTGTTAGATAGTATCTTGTTAATGGTATAAAACTGCTCCTATCTATTTAGAGCATATCGTTGATGTCTACAATCTACTAAGTCTAGTAAAATTGACATAATTTCGAGTCTCTAAACTCCTCGCTTTAAAACACTTCCGAGCAATGCAATAATGCGAGCTTTGCATTACACGTTTGCTCTCCAAGGTCTTACTCTTAACTGATTCTTCAATGTAGGCCTATATTTGTTGACAATAGAATCACATGACATAGGTCTAGTCTATTATCTTAATTGAATTTTTTCACACCTTATGCTTTTCCCTATGTCGCTAACTGGAACCTAATATCCCCTGACATACGCAATGCAAAATCTATACTGAGTTTTCCAAGCGGTATAAAGTCTACCTTTTTGATGAATGCTTTTGCTAATTTGTATGATGGAAGTTTTGTAAATTTGTACATTTGTTTCAATGCAGTTATGTAAGTTTCACAGTGTTTTAATTTTTATATATATTTTATTAGTCATTTAGTTCTGCTTATACATGTAGATTATAATTTCAACTTTATATGTATTATCAACTTTATATGTATTAACGAGAAACCACTTCAGAAACCATATTATTCCCAAGATATAGGCCACACTGATCGCTGGATAATCATTTGTGTAAGCGCTACGATATAGCGTCTCTCTGGTAATTAACTTATAATTATTCATAAATCTCTAGGATAAATATTTCCTCATGTGATGCTAACTGTAATCAATATATATTCCTCCAACATGATTAAATGGTTGTTGCAAAGGTTGTATCACACTGTAATATCGCCTATAGAGGGAGAATGGAAGGAAATAGTGGCAGAGATTATGAATGTTAGATGATTTAAAGATCCTCTAATATGAGTATATGGAAAGGAAAGCGGAAGACAGAAAAAGAGTGGAAGCATTATATACCATGAATCTGTCAGTAGGCAGTGCACTAAGAGAGAGAGAGAGAGAGAGAGAGAGAGAGGTATTTAGAATGAATGATGTCAAATGCTTATCATCTTTTAAAGTATACAAATAGCTGCAAAAATAGAGAATACGTAATTCATTATTCCATAACGGGAGCAGCGATTAAAGAACTAAAAACTTTAAATGCCGAAGTATAAAATCACAGTCTTCAAATCTTTGCATTATTAGTGAGAGTAAGGTCTATTTAACACAAGTCCCGTTATATCCATACAGCATTGTAATAATTAGTTAGCTAGCTCCGCGCAAAGCAAGTGCAGATGTTGTAAGCCAGGTTATTAAGGTCTACAATTTCCCTTAGACTCTTAGCTATTATATTGGGTTACACGCCTAATAACTTATAATAATATCATTATTACACGCCTACTTCTTTTCAGATTACAAGTAGAGTTAAACATTAATTGAAAATATATCCGAAGGCTTAAGTCATGTGATAGTAGAGATAAAGTATTGTATAGTCCTACTAAGGGAGCTTTTAAATTTTGTAAAATAATCAAGCAATAAATATAGCAACTCATTGTAGACAATTATTCAAAGTTTCGAGTCTCAATGTAGTATATCAAGAACCAGAAATTTGGACTTTGGAAAATAGATATATCGAAAAAACCTTACTTCTCATTTGACTTGCGCAGTTTTGCTAGGTGTAACTTGTTTTAATTACTTGCAGCTGTACCCAAGTCAATTGCAAATTTACAATTACTGTGTTGGTAAACATCGCGTGACTTATATCAATCAATCAACACAGCATTATTACACGCCTTCTTATTGTATTGCGCTACCTAACGGCTGGTCCACGACGTATAACTCTTCCAACCAATTCTATCCTTAACCTTTCTCGTCGTCTCTAAATATGAATTTCTCATCAAAGATTAGACCACACTAAGGTTTAAGTTACTAGTTTTTAAATGAGTTTTTACATGAAACTAGTAGACCCTATGTCTAAAAATGCTATAAAGCCGAAATTAACATCAGTTTCATCTCTCGTAAACGATATTAGTGAAAGGAGGCGTCTGATTTCACATCCCGTTTGCTTTCCATTGAACTTGTTCATGCACCTCTTAGTATGCATGTAGTTTACAATTAATAGCGGCAAAGAGAGAAAAAATAGACATTAGTTCAAATATGGCTAGCCCTAACATATTAATAAAATTCAGAACGCTTTATATTTTTCGAACGATAGAGATAGAGAGAGAGAGAGGGAGAGAGAGAGAGAGAGATGATAGGATATTGATAAGGGTTAGAATAGTGATTGTTTAACGACTTCAATTTTATTTCATAACAATTTTGTCAGTTGACTGAACACATAAAAAATGTGTACAATAGAATTCGAAATACAATTTATCTACAATTGCTCGCTCTAAAGCGAATTGGTTAAAATAAATTACACGAGAAGTCCATGGACTAGGACTCACATATCTGAAGGTTAAATGCGTTTTACTTCAAACTATTGTACTTTCAGGCCTCGGCTTAATATTTTTGTACACAGTCTCAGAGTCACTCTAGTAAGTGTCTGACTCAAGGTATATAATCATACTTGATGTGTGCTTTCACGCGCTGTAAAGATAGATAGATTTCCTTTGCAAAAGACGACAACTGTAAATTAATAGAAACTACAGTTCAAACATAATATCTCTCAAAGAGGGAGGGGGCGTAAAAGTATATAAAAATTCATAGGGAGTTGGTTTAGTTAACAAATGACTATACAACTATAGAGGTTATAATTATAAATTTAATAAATCCATAAGTATATTAGACACTACTGATAACCGTATTCATCAGAGTATCATTAATATGTTGAGATGGACTATCAAGCGAGGCTGCCTATATATATTTTTTTTCACATTTGTATGGTAAATATAACAAATTTACATAATATTGATCTATGAGAAAAATGCTTATATATGAACATTTTACAAATGTGACATTTAGAAGTTTCATATAAAAGGTTTGATTATTTGCATATAAGTAAATCATTTTTATTACTGAACTCCCCTGTGTCCTGTTTGGGTAAATGCAGAATAAATCACCCGTAAACTGCACGTGTCGTTAAAAGCGACTGTGAAAGGCAAAGGTGACTGTAGAAAACAATGGAATATTGTTAAGCTGGTGGTTAAATTAAAACGTGGCTAACGCATAGCCTTTACTGAAGAGATTAACTTATAGGAGTTCGCTGAGCAGTGTGAAAGGAGCATGTGAGTAAGAATTTGTGTGCCTTGGACCTGCCGCTTGACGGAGAGAGAGGCTGGTGAACTATATATTTGCGCTTGTTAAGTACTTTAATGATGTTTAACGAAAATAGAATATTTCTGTCATTTGATAAAAATAATATTCTATATTGCCTTTTTTGCCATTTCATTTACTGTATAAATATCATAGGTTCCTAATAATTGTAATAATAATTAGTAATAGTAATACATTCCTGCTTAATTTAATAATTAATAGTAAGTTAACTGCTAAGCAGAATTTGAACTCTACAAAGTACACTGATTATTTAGACATTAAAGGTAAATTTGCAATACATAGCAATGACTCCTTATCGAGTATGCGTTAAAAATTTTAGCGCTAATTTAAAAATGCTCTATTTTAACCATTGTACAGTTTTTGAAAAAATATTGAAATTGCTAAATGTTTATATGCAGACTTTTTATATGTATGATGTTGTGACAAGTGTTGCAATGTAATTATATCTGTGTGTGTGTGAGTTTTCTACCAAGAAATGGTGAATTAAAGATTATATACACGTATATAATATCTGAGGATTAGTCAAACCAGAATAGCCTACATTTATTACTAGCCTTATTTGCTCGTGTACAATGCTTCTTCAGTCTGTAACATTTATATCTTTAGCATCATATGACAGATCACTTAGAAATGATTTATATGTTTTAAACCTTTTATAGAGAAATCGAGACAAGAGGATGCTAATTCTACACCAGCTAATTATAATTAACCGATTTTCAAAGGTTAATAAAGAAACACACAAGCCAAATAATATTATGCAATTATATATCTAATAAATTTTTGAAGTGCTATATGTTCGCAAAATATTATACGCTATATGTAAATTACCTAATTAAATCACACCCCCACCAACATCCTCTTTAAGCTGCAGCGATTTTCATAATATCCCTACCGTTAAGCCCTACCACCCCTGAGCTAGGCAATAAGACGCATGGTTCTATTGAGGGATGAAGGTAGCTGAGGATGAATGACTTTGTGAGCTTATTGAAACAGTTGATTGTCTGAAAAATAAATTGTGGATAAAAATATCGCGCCTTCTACATCATGAACAGAATCACCATGAACTATTTTCCCCCGGGATTAAATCGTAATTGTTCCATCTATCTGAGGAAGGCAACGGGAAACCACCTCAGAAACCATACTTTTCCCAAACTATAGGCTGCATAAGGTATGGATAATGCATAGACTTTGTGAAGGGATTAACTTGTTGATCTGAGGAGTGCTCTTATGGATAGAGAAAACAGACTTTGAGTATGAATATGTACCTTGAACCTGCCGCCTGGCTGTGCACAGAAGAGAGATATATATTTACTTTTTATAACTGATATCCCATATTTAATTTTAAACAATAAAACCGTAAGGAGTTGATCGATGAAATTTACAGTAGCTGATCAGCAGCCAATTCTACCATTTTTAATGGAAAGCAGCGTAGCTGAGCTTAAATTTTTTTCACACAATCTCCTCTATAGAGAGAAAGAGAGAAAGAGAGAGAGAGGGAGAGAGAGAGAGAGAGAGAGAGAGGTAGATAGATAGATAGATAGATAGATAGATAGATAGATAGATAGATATATAGATAGATAGATAGATAGACAGACAGACAGACAGACAGACAGACAAACAGATAGATAGATAGATAGATAGGGATTGATTCGCTTTATGAATGTTCACTTAATGTTCACTTAATTCCATCACCTCATGATTTCAATATGCTTCATTCCCATTTCGCTGAGGAAATGTATTTGTAATATCATATATATATATATATATATATATATATATATATATATATATATATATATATATATATATATATATATATATATTAGGCAGATAGGGAGAACGAAGCAGCTATGAAATGAAATATATTTGTCACAACTATGTGGTTATGACTATAGAAATAACAACTTAGGATCATGTGAGGGAAAGTTCACTTTATTAAATTACAGCGGAGTGTTTTTGTCAACTAGAAAACTATGAAGACGCGTTTCTATTAAAATTACGAGGGCGTGTTTTTAACAACTTGAGAATTAAGAGGGTGTGTTTTTTACCAAGTTTAAAATTATGAGGAAGTGTTTTGAAATAGTCTTCTAAATTATTTAATATATTTAAAATTAATCATCGTGTTTTGTATTTTTTGAACGCCCAGCCTCTCTTAATCAGAATGAAACATTTAGTTGATGACAAAAATTGATGAACGTTAAGATTAAGCGCAATAGTCATATGATCTACTGAGTGCTCTGATTCTTCGGACTTCCGACTGGCCTTCTGCTGCAGCTTGCGTTTGGAATGGTTTGGCACCCAATAGTCTGAGACATGAGTGCAATTATTTAACTTTCCGTCGTGGTGCGAAAACAATATTGTGGTCGCGTAGTTTTTCTACATGAAAGTACAATACACGTACTGTATATTATAAGTTTATTTGAAGTATTAGTATAAGTATTTTGTATATGAAGACTGGAACGAGTGTTGCTGGATAGCGAAAAGTTCCGCTCATATTTAGAAATTTTTACTACTTTAGATATTAATTTAAATGTAATTGTAATTTAGCTCATGATAACTGTTGAACAATTTCTGTAAAGTAGTCTCGAAGACCGAGTTCGACCATGACACTGCTATACTAATTTTCATTGTTAATAATAATAATTATTATTAGTAACTTTAACGAGGACAATGGCTCCACTGATTCATGGATGTTATCTCATCTTATGAGACGCCTCCTAATTTCCCTCGCTGCCCCGACGTAGCTGCCCGAAACCGCTGCCCGACGCTGCCGACGACGCTGCCGAATTCGCTACCCGAAGCTTCTGCCGACGCCTACCTTCGACGAAATTGACATCTTTGCGATACGCTGTTTTGCGATTTTCATAGCTTGTTTTACATTTAATGATGAAAATATAAGATGGAGCAGATACATTAGAAAATTTTAAATGTAAGAGGCGCCACACTTGTCATGACTCACATGACGTAATTAACGAGATGCTCCACTTTGTAATAATTAGTCTGGATGAAATAAATTATTTATTATATTTAGAGTGAATCATCTGGTGAGAACCCCCTGCTCCTCTTATTAAAAACGAATCATTTAGTTTGTCAAAAATTGGTTTGACCTACAATTGCTCTTCGGGGCTAATTAGTAACACCCACATAAGTGTTCACATCGGGCTAATTAGTACTGAGCGAGATCAATCGCTCTACTCGGGCTACCTAGTAATACATAAGTGCACACACGTGACACATACATCCTCTAATACTTCGGCCTAATTAGTACGGGCAAGCATACATGTGGGCGGATTAACTAGGTCAGCGCGTGACGCACTAATGCACTTAGGGGACGGGGTCAAATTAGAGAGAAGGCATCAAGTATCTAACTACTTGTAACACATTATCTGAATCAACATTCGTCGGAGATCAGTAGTCTGCATGCTTTTCCTGATCTTAAGGATCTATTTATGATACTAAACACCCCTCTACCTGCTAGCGCAGCTGTTGAGCGGTTATATAGTTATGCTGCTATAATTATGACAAAGAGGCCGAATCGAATGACTGACAAACTATTTTAGGGTCTCGTATTTCTAAAGATTAGTATTGGAAAGTTTTAGATCTACTTTGTGCACATTATCTGAATTTATCTCTCTTGAACTACTTTGCATAGGCCTCTCAAGAACTACTTTGCTTAGGCCTTGTACATATATCTATAGTAATATTTTAAATATTTTCGCTTATATTCAGACATTTGTATTCTGTAAAGGCCTAAATATACTATAAATCTCAGCAATTTGAAAGAACACTAGATACAGAGACTGAGAGAGAGAGAGAGAGTGTGTGTGTGTCTTAATTAACCATACTAATTTAAATTTAATTCTGGAGGGGGCCTAAATATACTAGAATATTTTTTAATTCTTGAGAAGCTTGTGCATGTGTATCGAACATCATTTTAGTTCAGAAACGTTAGACGTGATCTTAAATTTTCATTAGCCTTTATTTGCACGTTTTCGTGTTTAATTAGAATAAAATCAAGCTATTTGAAACTAATGTGAGAATAATAATAATAATAATAATAATAATAAAGGTTTAACGTCCGTTTCCTCATACAAGGATGATGTCAGGGACGTCCCCTCATCACATGTCACTACAAATCGATTCACCCCAAACGATTTGAAAAAACACGTGCTGAAGAGAAATAAAGGATCCTAAACAGTGCCGCTCCGGTGATAAAAGAAACAGTCAGGCAAGATGACATAAAATCTATGGTGGGAAGAGATGTGTTTTCAACTTACAACGAAAGTGGAAGTAGTAGAACATGAGCGAAGATCAGGAGGCAAGTGTAAAAGTGAGAAGTGTAAAACGACTCTTTTAGATAAATTTGATCGTGTGTGGCCACAGATTTCAACAAGTTTCGGAATTAACTATACCATCGTTCAGAACTTTCTGTCGCGAAAAGTATATCGCTGTACAAGGCCTGGCTATCCCTTCCATCTAATTTACGATCATGTCGCTCCGTTGACTGTTTCAATATTAATCTTCGTCAGTACTTACTAAATAATTATTAATGATAATGAACTTAAATGTATAATTATACATACCTATTATCATTAATTTTTTTTATTTTGAATTTATTTATTTCAATTCTTTAATTTGTACTTTTTATTTTTTGTTTTAAGTTCACCATAGTTCAGATTTAAATTGTGTTCACATATTGCATTTGCTTGATTGTTTGCATTGCTTGTGAACTGTTCAGGGTTGAATGACCCTTTTTGGTGATCTAACTAAATAAAATAATAAATAAAAAATGTTTTCAATGTAGCCGATATATTTTGTTTCTTTAAATAAGTATGAGTAATTTTACTTTTTACTCAAAAGTATTACTTTTTATCGAGTACTTTGTACTTTTTACTTTTAAGTAAAATTCTGATCAAGAACCTTTTACTTTTACTAACCATTACTTTTACTTTTACTTAAAGTATTTTGCTGAGTACTTTTTACAACACTGCTAGAATATGATTGATTAAAATTAATGAATTTAAAGCCATGGATTTAAACTCACACACTGATTTGTGGTCGGATATCTTACTGACATCGCCACATGCTCCAGCAAAAAACTCTAGATTTATCTGTATTATGTAAATTACATTTATAGCGAACGTGCTGAGTCACAACTCATGCAGGTCCAAATCTCATCAGTCTCCCATGCCTATTAGATCTATTAGTATTACAGTGTAGCCCAAATCTGATCAGTCCGACAGCTATTATTGTGTAGCAATGGCTTTGCCATTTGTACACAAGCTAAAGTTTATTTATTTAAGCCTGTTCGAAGCAGTTCTGTTATTAAGCAATACCCTTTCCAGTAGCTTTCCACGGAGGCTTCATTTGATTACATCTGACGTTGCTATAATTGAGACCAAATTTGAATTTGACCAATTAATTAGACTAATGAGATGAACGCCAGTACTTAAGACAGTGGGCGGATGTTCATTCGGAGTAAGAAGACAGTATGGGCAGAAGAGGACTTCATTCTATTCTACATGAGTTATTTCGGGTTATTCGGATTTTTTTGGAGCATATTAGTATTTATTTTTATTGTTATTCTTGAACCTCGGCAGTTTGACAGTTAGAGTCTTCTAGAAGTTGGGGTCTCAGCAAAGTAAATGTAACGGTAACGCGTAACAGTTAACTCTTTCTTCTCTCTCTCTCTCTCTCTCTCTCTCTCTCTCTCTCTCTCTCTTAGACCACTTACTGTATGTTTGAATTTTTTAAGACTCTTAGAGGTCTATGGCATCCTATCTATTAGTATTATATTGAGCTGATGTGAAACTCTATAGTTGTCTGGGTTTATTAACTTATGTTTAATAGACTACACCAGAGGACATGGCGAAGCACAGCCAGGATTCGAAATGACCACCATGCTTCCGTGCTGGTCAGCTTTACCACTGACTAACGAGCCTAATTAAAGAAATTAGAATCCGCTACATAATATACACGCTATTAATATTGTATGGCACGGCACGCACCCACTTTGGGTGTAACCCTTTAACGTTTATATTAAATGTTATACTACATGAGATCTACTTGTAGACTAGTCAATCTCCGATGAAATTAATAATGGCTAGCCTGCCAAAGGCATTACGACTCGGTTTACGAACCGAACGATCTGTGCTGCTGGTCCAAAGAGCGAGTAGCCTATGGATCGTCCGAAGGCAGCATCAGGGCCGGACGTCGGCCTAGACTAACATGGCCCGTTAACACCGTCTTGCATAATAAAATTTTATAAATACTTTTCATTATGAAACTGCCTTCCTGACGCGTGTGGTTACGTTATCAGAGCGTTTGTGTTCTAGCTCAGCCTTGCCTAGGACTGCCTGGCCGTTGTCAGCAATGACTGTATGAATAATGCTTATCATTTAAATGTCTAATACTTGCCGCACTTTCTTAACATTTTACCACCACCATAGCATTTGTGCTTCCATTACGCAAAATTTCTATAAATCAGCGTCCAATTGCCTCACATTGTCGATCCGAATTCAAGACATCTAGCTATTTCGTTATTAAGATACGTGTAATCTGTTTAAACTTTCAGCACAGTCTAAGAAGTTTTAAGTTCTTATATTGAGAACGACAATGGACAATATAATGATATTCCTCAAATATAGTAATTATCCAAAACAATCCAAAACAAATATAGGATTTTAGGCATTTTAGGCTTTCCTCTGACTTTAGTACGGGTATGAGTGGGTGGTATGATACGGAGGTACACTCACTTTATGAGCCGAGCGCAGTATAGTGAAAAAAATTGAACCCCAGCCAATTGAACCCCAATTGAATCAGCATTTGCGTCAAATGTCCCGAAGAAAGCGGGGGTAAGCAAAAATTGTGGACTTCAAAAAAAATGTCGCCCCCCCTTAAAAATTCCTGGATCCGCACCTGTTAAAGTTAATAGCGATTGTTTAAAACCAACAGGTTAGAATCACAGGTTAGTATACAGTTATGAATCATCAGTTGTCTGAATGATCCAATGTATGAATCGTGCCGGTTATGAACATTCCCGATTATAAACATTCCAGGTAAGAAAATATCGATATGAATTTCTGGTTATGAATAATCCTAAAATCACTATGGCATTGGCCTGCGCTTTCTGAATCCCAAAGTGGATCTAATAGACTACAGTGCAGAAGGCCATAATGTTAAGAATGTGAGACGAATTTAAATCGCATAAAAACATAGTGATACACAAATTATGTACATTTATTCACTACTACTTCGAAAATAAAACATCTACTCCACGTTTTCAGAAAATAAACAACATGTATGACTTCCCAGTAAGGAACTTAGGTCTGTTTTATCCATCCAAACTGTGGTTTATTTTATCTATCACTTTTACAGACATCATACTGCCTATGCTTTAGTAATTTAATAATTTGTTTACTATATTTATTTTAAATATAAACTTTGGAATATTTATTATCACTATTTTTTAATTGTACCTTAATACGAACTTCTATCACTTGAAACGTCATGATAAATCAAAAGACTATTGAAATTCATTTATATTAAATAGGTTCAAAATATTTTCGAAAAAGATTCATAAAACAAGCTTGATAATTAGCAGATATTACAGTATTAAAACCTCATTTAAGCGCTTGCAGTAAGCGTACTCATCCCAATTAGGAGGAAGAATGTAGTAAGGCAGAATCTCTATCGGTTTGATATAACATAATTATATCAAAAAGGTACTCAGACCATTCATCATTTAATAATAATATTTAGTCGAAAGGAGTATAACATTGAGTAAGAAACGATAGCCTGTAACTGCTGCTATTGGTGAAACCATCTTGAAGGACCGAAAACAGTCCTTCTAAAAATTCTAGATTTTGAGAAGGCTTTTAATACAATATGAGATGTGACGATTTAAACTCTATTATCTTGTAGGCCTAGCGCACTTCGCCTATTTACAGAATCGATCTCGAATCTTTACGGCCTCTCGAGGTTATTCTGAGCGCTTTTGAGAGAAGCTGCCGTGTAAGCCGTTAAGTCTGAGAACTGAATAAATAGAAGTGCCCCTTGGCGGTTAACGTTCTTTTCTCTCAGGTCCTGGTCAATTCGAGATGTGTCCGAGCGTTTAGATGCACTGTTAGTGAACGAATTTATACAGAAATTGCTATATATGTTAGAGATTAAAAAGATAAGCAAGATAAGCCAGCGCATCTTCATAAGAAGCCCCAGTATGATTACTCTTATGGAGAACGAACATAAAGTCCGTATTCGGTTACGGCAGGGAGCCAAAAGCCTGGCAGTGCCATTGGCCAGTTGCGCGACCCTTCTAGCGAGTCTGGTAGTAGAGACAGCAGGTACTGTGGTTCTTCAACTGCGAAGGGAAGAGTATCAAATATAACGCCTAGGGTTAGAAGCCAGGTCACCAAGGTACATCAAGACCGGTATGTCTCAGACCCGGAAAGGTATGTAGGTCCGCTTTTCGCTCTCGCGCTATAGGAAGAGGCACATTTGGAAGCGGAAGAAGAGTCGTAGGTTCTGTGAAGATGGTTCACGACGCTTCTCCCACGAGTCCTCACCGGAAGTCTCGAGATAGGGACGACGGTCATCGGGAAAATGGAACCGCAGAGAAGTGCGTCACAATGCCAGTGATACGGGAGATGCCAGGGATGAGGTGGCAACGGTGGCCTCCTCCTCAGAGTTACTCGCGACAGTCTCCAAGTCGTCGAAGATTTTGTGTCAAAGGATGTCTACGACTGTATGACAGAGCTATTCGGTATTGTTGATATCTCACATGCATTTGCATTTTCTCCGACTGTGGCTAAAACGGGTCCCAAATCTGCCCCGCGTTCCGATGGGACCACGAGCCAAGCGCCCTTGGAGAGTAGTTCCTCGCCTGACGACGTATTAAGAGCTTCGTCATAAGAAGCGTTACGCCTAAATCGCTATGAAACTTAAGCCCAGGCGGTGATATTCCTCGCTCCTCCCCCTCTGCAGTTGAGTATACTGAGAATGTAGATGACCGCGCCGCTGATGCCCCGTCAGAAGTCACGAATTCTTCGCCCTTCTGTTTCATCTTCTATTGAAGAGCCGTCAGTTCTTTTATCGACTGATGCAGGCCCAGTTTGCGAGAAAGTTGGTAGTGAAATAGATGGGGAGATTTTTGGTTCCGAAGTCGTGACAGGTGAAATGGTCGTTCCACATCAGTCGGACGAGTTGTCTTCTGTTGCTTTCCGTGCTGCCGCCTCTTGACGCAATGGCATGACCGCTGGACCGGGTCCCACGTTGGATTTAGAAGGGGCCAAGAAGCTATTTAAGCTATGCCGTGTAAAGGCGACTGTCAGGATCACATATTTGCTGTATTAAATAGTTTATGTATGTTTTGTAAATGCGTATATAATGTGTTATTTTCAAGCCTAATACATTATATGTAAAGGTAACATTATATGAGTTACCTGTTTAGATATCTGTCGTGGGCGGGGCTTAGATAGTTTCAGAGTTCCTGATTGGTGGGCATGCGTGGACAGAGGAGAATTAGGCGTCTAGAGTTTCTTTTACAGAGATACGTTAAAACATTGAGAGAAGATTACACGTGCTTGGAAAGATATTATATAAGGAAAGATAGAGATCTTTCACGTCTAGACGATATAGACGATAGTGGCTAATCTGTGAGCAGATAAGACCGTTGAGGAGACCTTAAGTGTGGTAATAGGAAGACTTGAGAGAACAGAGATAACGTTGTAAAAAGTGCAAACGTAGAATACAAAGGTTCTTACGGTAGGATTTCTAAAGTAGTTCTGTGGTCATTATTTTAATTTTAAACGTTGGATTTCTAATATATGAATTTGTGCGTATAGTCGTAGGCCTATATGTTAAGTTTGCAATCAGAGTATTTTATATTGGATTATATCTCGAGTTACTGTATTTTGCGCTTTAGAACTAACAGATATTTTCGTTTCATTGTACTCTGTTTGTAAGTACTATTTAATTCGTGTTTTATTTAATAAATTTAATTACATTTATAAACAAGTTTCGTGATTGAAACCTTTAGGATAAATTCAGAGAGCTATTCGAGGCCGGGTCAATGTTTTTAAGATTATAATAATATAATCTTAAAGGTTACAAATCAGGAAGTTCTGGAGAGAGTTTGTACAGATAGACAATTGATTAATGTATGAAGAAATAGGGAGCGGAATTGGATAGGACACATGCTAAGGGGGGACGGTCTATTAATAGAGGTCATAAAAGGTAGAATGGAAGGAAAGAGGCAGGACCAGGCCGAGTTTAGGTATGTTAGATGATTTAAAGACCCAAGCATAAGTGGAAATGAAGAGGAAAGCGGAAGACAGAGAAGAGTAGAGGCGTTATATACCATAGACCTGCTAGTAGGCATTGCACTAAGATATATATATATATATATCTATATATAGATATATGATGATGATGATGATATATATATATATATATATATATATATATATATATATATATATATATATATATATATATATATATCATCATCATCATCATTTTCCTTTAAATTTCAGTTTAACCAGGGTCGGGATACGAGTAGACTTTCTCCAGTCCTCCCTGTCCCACACCATATCATTAGTCAATCCCCTATTTTTCATGTCCTTCTTAATTACTGCATCCCAAGTCAATTGTGGTCTACCTCTCTCTCGCTTAACATCCAGTTCCTCCCTCCAAACTCTCTTTACTACATCCTCATCTGCCTTTCTCACAATATGCCCATACCATCTCAATCTCGACTGAGCCAACCTATCCCCGATCCCCTCAACATTCAAATTCATCCTCACATATTCATTTTCCATTCTGTCCTTCCTAATTCTTCCACACATTAGACGCAACATTCTCATTTCTGCCACATGCAAACTCAGCAAATATTCCCTTTTTAGTGCCCAACATTCCGAACCATACATCGTTACTGGCCTTACCACAGAACTATAAAATTTGCCTTCAGTCTTAGTGGGATTCTCCTATCACACAACACTCTACTAGCAGCCCTCCACTTTGCCCATCCAGCCTGAATCCTACTAGTAACGTCCTTGTCCAACTCCCCATTATCCTCTATTACAGATCCCAAATACTTAAAATCTGTTACCTTCTTTAGCTCCACACCTTGACTTATTACTCTCTATCACCGTTTGTTTATAATCTCACCCTTTCATCTACTGTCTAAATGCTCCGTTTTTTCCTCAGTCCTTTACTTTCCAGTGCCTCTCTCGCGTTTTCCAACATCTCGCTTACTTTCTCCACAGTGTCTCCAACTAATATATATATATATATATACTGTATATATATACAATGATGCTTTCATTCTTTAAGATGGTGTAGTTTTCATGATTATAAAATGGATGTTTGTTTATTTTATGGTTTAAAGAACGGTACAGAATAATTACTCCATGAACGGCTCCTCTATATCTTGAAATAAAAAATATCTATAAAAATAACAAATAACAATAACAATAAAAATTTAACATGAAGGGCTCCTCTAAAGCCTGAAAACAAATATCTACAACAATAACATATAACAATAACAATAAAAAAGTTAACATGATGGGCTCCTCTATAGCCTGAAATAACAAATAACAATAACAATAACAAATAACAATAACAATATAAGCATGAGGGGTTCCTCTATAGTCGGAAATAACAAAGAACAATAACAATAACAAATAACAATATCAATATAAACATGAACGGGTCCTCTAGAGTCTGAAATGCAACAATAAAAATAGAATTAATCTAAATTAATATTAAAATATATATAGTCTCTCTCTCTCTCTGCATGGTGTTCTGTAATTCTGGTGCTCTCTTCAGAATTATCGAAATGTTTACATGTAAATGTTTGCATGTTTACTGCGATTATGTTTAGGAGAAAATAAAGGCTTGAGGTTGCCAGGGACTAGATTCTACAATTTTATCAGAAGCAAAACGAGATCCTGAGATTTAATGTTCCAGGGCTTATATTCCTAATAATATGCCTCTTATAATTATTTAGAATTTAATCTTTCCTCGAGTTTTGACTGAATCTAGATATCCTACTAATCGATTAATGACAACGACTGTATTAAATTAAATATTAATTTAATACTAAATGAAATAAAGTAATACACTAACATGCAGTAGTACGAAAATTAAAACGATTTCAAATACCACGTTTAAGCGAAATTCGTACAACTTAAAATTGCACTTTTCTAAAGAAATAAAGTTCACTTTAAATATCGTACAAGCAAGTACTTTACATAACATACAATTACTTTCGAGGCACAAATTACTGCATGCTCTCTAACACAAATTCCTACAGTTCACTTGACTTTTATCTATCGACTACTAGGATTCCTTGTAATGTAATCTCTAGGTTAGAATATATCGGTTGAACTCTCTTCCCAGTTTGATCATCTACAGATCACACTCTTCACATCGAGTATTCGATGGACTATAATCAGTTCTACTAAACGAACTTTTCGAATTATTCTTTATTCCGCTACTACTAAAATTCTTCAAATCAACTAATTCTATTTTCAACGTTGCACGTTTTACGTTCTTGTTGTCACTCTTCCATCTTAAATCTCCTCAATCTACTTCCTGCCTAGGCATGCCCTCATTGGTCACTGGCCTAAGATTAGCTACCGCCTAGGTTCACACTTCCATAAAGCACAACACCGTCAAATCTTTACTTTACTTATACAGCAGTATTATTAAATACTTTACTTGAAATACAAATATCATACATTATTTACAATATTATATCGAATCAAGCTTTCATAGTGATAATCTGAGAATCGGATAGGTCCCTATTATTCAGCAACCCGAAAGCTGTAGACATTTATAATTCTAGCGATACGTTTTGTTTTGTTAATTAATCATAGGTGATAGTGATATGTTAGTTACTGTCATCAGTGTAATTTAGTAATAAGATTGTGTGTAAGGAAATTTATGAAACTTTGATAGAAACTATAGAATTTAGTTAATGATGTGACCTTGTTTGGATATTGGATACGGCGGTGCAATAGAGGAGTCCGCCCTAACGTTCTGTGGATCGGCATAGCTGCCTCTTTTTAGGGGTGCGGGAGTGCGTTGCGCACTTCTCTTATTTACAGAGTTAAATGGAATCGTTCCGGCCTTTCGAGGTTTTACTGCGCGCTTATGTGAGAAGCTGCCGTGAAGGCGGTTAGGCCTCAGAAGTTGATGAATATAAGTGCCGCTTGGTGGTTGGCGTTCTTCTCTCACAGGTCGATGTCTATAATCAAGATGTGTGCGAGTGTTAAATTAGTTGTAGGCCGTGGATGGAAGTTAGGAAGAATCTGTTGCATACATTAAAGGTTAATACTTTGAAGGTAATTATAATTTGCTTGCCGTTAAGTGTCCATAATTAACCAGAATGGGAAATAAAATTTAAAACCCGTGTTGGCTTTAAATACTGATAAAATAGAGTGCAATAAATAGGCCAATAAGTAATCTAACATAATCTTGCTCACCAACTGATATCTGTCAGTGTTCGGCCTCTGCCATCTCGGAAATCTTACTACCAGTAACTACTCTATTGGTTCTCATGGTCTCCACTAAAGGATATAAAATTTACTTACTTAGCACACCAAGTCTAATCAATTCATCATCAAATCTATATTAAAGCTTTTAAACCCGCCTTTAATAGACTGTACATTCGACGTCAGGGCATATGAGGTTCACCCTTCAGTCGACGAACAGCTATAAAGTACTGTAACAGTCAACAATACTACTTACTTAGACAAACAAGGCACCTAGGAATAAGAGTTTCAACCTCCCTTATTGGAGTCTTACCCTTCCGCCAACGAATCAACTAGAGGAGCTGGCAACTTTATCCAAACTGAAGTAGCAGTCCCGTTTACACAAAAAATACTTCCACGCAATGTAAGACTACCGGAATCGTAGGATTACGGTGTAATTCTTGTTATTTTTCTTGTGGCTTGTTTAATGGTTGTACTAATAAATAACGACTTGCGAAGGCTCCCAAAATGGTATGGAGTTCGACCCTGGCTGAGGAAGCAAGTATTGAAGGCGTAATTCGGATGTTACATCTACTCTGCAGAAAAGACGAGTTCTAACATGACAACATTTTAATTACACATTCATAGCACAATTGCACACACAACAAATGTCATTTAACATCACAGTACTAAGTGCACATCTGTTATTTCAGTCTGTTATTATACTTGCATATCATATATTAAAACACTCAGTCATTACAACATAATATCTACTAGTACCTGTGACAAGAGGGTCTCGTATACGACAACACCCACATCGACTCCTCTTACCGAGTCAACTGCTTCGACCGAATCGAATGCTTAACACCGACTCCACTCGATCAACTGAATCGAATGAAAGCTCGATATCAACTACTCAATTAGCATCGTGTTCAACCCTGAGAGAAAGACATATATATATATATATATATATATATATATATATATATATATATATATATATATATTAATAAAATTAATATATTAATATATATATATATATATATATATATATTATTAGAAATATCTCAATAGACAAGAATAAGTACGCATAGATATATATATATATATATATATATATATATATATAATATATTTATATATATATACATGTATATATATATATATATATATTTATATATATATACATGTATATATATATATGTATATATATATGTATATATATATATATATATATATATATATATATATATATATATATCTCAATAGACAAGACATAAGTACCTAAAGGTGTACAAGTAAGCATCAAGAAAGACTTATTGATAATTAATATATTAAACGGAAGCTCTGGGACATAGGTTGTATAAGAACATTGCAATATATACAAGAAAGCCATAAATAGAACCTAGCGGAATATTACTGGGGAAGTAGAAGAATAATATCGTCAGTAAAGAGTAAAGGGTAAGATAACAGAAGGTAATGGATAAATAGGTCAGAAGTACACAATAGCATAAGAAAGGGGCGTTAAAGACCTGGTTATGCTATATAAGTGATGGTAGGCAAGAGCCTAAGATACCGACAGGGTCGAGTAGCCTCGATTGTGCAGTGTCCGTCCTTGAAGAACCTCTCGACGGACGACTGCATGCCGCCAACCGCCTACGGACATCCGACTACCGCCAGGCTGTCCATGACAGGCGCCCAGAAGTCGAGGCGACAACCGCAAACCGATCGCTAACTGACAACAGCCTGGCGACAACCGACAACGTCCAGGCTATATTGATAGTAGGCGCTCGGACATTACGGTGAACACCGCCAACCGCCTTCTCGAGATGTCGGCACTCCCTGACTGTTACCTGAGTGAAGCAACGCCCTCCCCCAGAAAAGCGGCGGCCTCAATTGCGCGTCAAAGGCCGGCAGCGTGTGATAAAAGCAAAATTACTATGGTGATACTGGGAAATCTTTGTCCAGAATGCGATATTTAGCCTACTATATCCCACGAGCAACCTTAACACAAAGCGGTCTACCAGCGGTGTAAGCTGGTTATCCAGCTTACACCACTAAATTCTAGCAACCCGACCTACGCAGCACCACGCAGCCCTTGGCCCACTGCTGGATCCGGCTGCCCGAGGCGCTCAAGGCCTACGCATCGCACGCTAGCTGAGCAAGGTGTTGCTATGGCGATATTTGGCCGTGTAGTTTGAAACTGGCCAGATACCACTGGTTGGAATTTAAAGCTATTGAAATTCTGTAGCTATTTCGGTTATTTGTGTCATTGAATAATGGTCTGATTTAGTTTGATATCTAACGTCTAATTGGGCGGGTTTTGATATTTGTTATATCCTGTTAAAAAAGACGAAGGTTATGAGAGTGTCCAATAATAAAGGTGTAGTTAATATCACAATAAACGGTACGAAATTAGAACAGGTAAGGAGTTTCAAATATTTGGGTTATACTATAACCGATGACGGGAAATGCGAGACAGAAATATGCAGCAGGATTGCGCAAGCAAAAGCGGCCTTTGGTAATAGAAAAGAACTATTAACAAAAAGTCTGAAGAAATATACAAAGATAAAGATAGTGAAACCTTTGGTTTGGACCACGCTATTGTATGGATGTGAAACATCGACCTTAAGGAAGAAAGATATTAGGAAACTGGAGGCATTGGAAATGTGGATTTGGAGAAGAATGGAGAGGATTAGTTGGATTCAAAAGGCTACAAATGAGGAAGAGAGTTGGCACAGATAGACAGCTGATAAATGTATTAAGAAATAGGAAGAAGAGTTGCATAGGACACATTTTTTCTAAGGGGGCAAGGTCTATTAAAAGAGGTCATAGAAGGTAGAATGGAAGGAAAAAGAGGCATGGGTAGACCGAGATTAGGTATGTTAGATGATTTAAAGACCCACTCATATGTGGAAATGAAGAGGAAGGCGGAAGACAGAGAAGAGTGGAGGCGCTATATACCATGGACCTGCCAGTAGGCAGTGCACTAAGAGAGATATTCTGTTATATGGGTGAGTGGGTGGGTCGGTTAATTAACACTATTTTCAGCGTTAGATAATACTTGAATGACCTCTTAAACAAATTTCTTAGAACTTCTAGAGATGGAATTTATGCATATACGTGCAAATTTGCTGAAACTCTGGTGGTAGAATCAAAATTACAGCTTTTCCACGAAAAGGGCTAAAATCAATTTTAACATGGCTTATAAAAACAAAGGTACGGGAAATTTTCTTCAAAAATTAGGAATAATTTTAGCAGAAGAACGAATTTTAAATAACTTTTGCTATTTAGAGTAGATGAAAAGTATTGTAGGCTGCAGCTCTTCGGTTCTGATCACTGCAGATCTAGCAATCGTCGGCCTAAGTAGGGGCGGCCTAGGCTGGTATCTTTTTCTCTTCAGTGCACTGCCAAGTGGCAGGTTGAAGGTATTCATATTCAATTCAAGGTATTACATATTCATATTCAAAGTCTGCTTTCTCGCTCCATAAGAGCACTCTATAGATCAACATTTTAATCCCTTCACAAAGTCTATGCCTTATCCATTCATAAGACATAGAGCATAAGCTTATGTAGCCTATAGCTTGGGAAAATATGGCTTCTTAGGTGGTTTTGCCTTCCTCAGTTAGGTGGATTAATTAATCTTGGGGGAAATATTTCATGGCGAGTTGGGTCCCCTCTTGCCATCCTCAGTTCCTGCCTTTAGTCGCCTCATACGTACAAGCGGCAGATTGTTTGCGGTTGCCCTATTCTGCAGTGATCCAACCACACCCGAGCAAAACATGGGGAACACCTATGTTGGCAAGGCTAGTAAAGCCTTTACTTGCTTGGCTGGTAAAGCTGGTAAAAATCTAATGTTAACGTCAGTTTCCTCACTCGAAAACGATATCAGTGACGAGCATTGCTGCACTGCTGACGTAACAGTAGCAACTTACCGCTCCGAAATATTAAGCCTGGTTTGAAATACTAATACCACCGTCCAGTGTTTATAAAAAAGACGATAGCCTCCTAATTCGCCTTACCTCAATCCTCTGGACTACTGTTTTTGGAGTGCAATGCCGCAACGGTTCAAGGACGATTCATAACCAGACGGATTTATACCGGACTTTTCATAACCGGACGGTTCATAACTAGGACGATTCCTAGCCGGGCGATTCATAACAGCGCCTTTCTTATATTTAAGCGAGGCCTAAATTAGTTTAAACCAGATTAAAATGTTAAAACACGAGTAAAATGAACTCCCTCCTCCTTTTTCATATGGGTTTGGGGCAAGCATTGGCGAAGTTAAGTTTCTGTGATGTCTAAACTTATTTTGCCCGTTTCAAGAATATCCATATTTAATTTCTAATAAAACCAATATGACTTTTAGCGGACATGTAGTAGACGCAAGTCTAATAAAATTTGTTGACATTAAAATATAAATAAAAATAATTTATGGTTACATTTTTCAAGCATGTGACAGATGTGCGATGGCATGAAGATATATAAATCTATCAACATTTTCATAACGGCGACAGCTCTGTCAAGTTTTCCTATTAAATCCCGGTAATTCGTCTTAGCGATGTTTTGACTGCCATAAGCCACATGCAGTTGACCAGCCTTTGTTCGGTGACAGTCACGTTGATTACCGGCAAGAAAAGTTCATCTGATGGGGTGTCGACACATGAAGAGACACTGCAGGCTGTAGTGTCAGCCCGGGACGCTATTTGTTGTCCTAGCGATGCCGTCTCCAGCAGAACTATACTGATTCCATTGAAGTTTTGGAAAGACAGCTGGACTGTAGAGTTGGCCACGTCCTGGTCTCCTTCGCCCACTTATGTTCAAAATGGGAAACCAGTTAGTTTACTCTTACATCCATGGACATGTCTTCACAAAGAGCTTCAAACGTCTCAATCATTTCATCCTAAGGTATGTGGGATATTGCACATAAGCACCGAACGAATCCACTTATAAAATCAAACGTCTTACAGTCTAATCCAATATCACCACCTTTTCCCAACACACTCCGACGGTGATGGAAGTGAGATGGAAGTTTATCACTGCCTCAGAAAAAGCTGATTGAAAAGCATTCATTGTCACACTCTCAAAATCCGGCAAATTCTACGTGCCGCTGCATGAGGGATAAGCTCTTTGATAGCCGCTGGAATATTCTCGTACGAGTCTCTAGTTTTATTTTTAAGTAGACAGTAAATTCCTGCTGGGTTGGTCAAGTTTGAGCTTCGTAGGGCATAGAGTGCAGCTGATAGAATATACTAGGCACGACTTTTAACGTCCCATCAGCTAACCATGTTTCTGAGCGGCTAAGACTATCAAGTACTTCGCGGTCACCAAAAAGAAGCATACGATCATTTCGGGGACCACTGTCGAGTAAAAGGAAGTCATTGAAGCGTGGCGGAATAGCAAAGTTGATATCCTTGTGGATCGGAGGTAAAGCTGACGTTGCATCTCCGGCCATATTTTTGAATTTTCTGTGACGGCGTAAAACACGGCTCAGCGAAGCTCGTTTTGGTAGCGCCATTTGAATGCTTTCAGAAACTTAGTTTATTACCGTGCTTTGAGCTACCGACGGAGAAGCAGTCACATCTCCCATAATACCCTTCCTTCTGTCGACTGTCTGCCGGGCCCGTGCGGTCCAAACGTTACCAGAGTATTCTAGTTCACTTGCTATTACGTGATGTTACAGGTATTCTGTTAAAATTCAAAACTCAAAGATTCACTGACACATAGTAATGGTACTAGACTGTCTAATAGTCTAAGATTCGCTAAAGTAGAGTAATGATTCTCGACGTTCGACTGAAAGTTTGAATGTCATCTCCTACACAGACGGTTGTGAACCAGACGGTTATGAACTAGGCTGGTATAAACTAAAAGTTTGCAATGAATCGTCCCAGGCGGGGATCAAGAGTGGGGCCAGGGGGCCCCGGCCTCCCATTAGGTCTGCCGATAATACTTTTAAACTATATTTTCATTGTGTTTTGGCAATTCCTATGAGCAAATATGTATATAAGATCAGTTTTAACGTGGGGGAGGGCGAGGCGGGGAACTCAGTTCCACTAATTCTTAGTTACTCTTAAGTGTGCTCTCCCGCTAGGAGCCCATATTAATAAACTAGGGCCCTCTGCAATGGAAGAGGACTAAGAAAGTGTTGACAGTTTCCCAAACTCTCAATTCCCACTTTAACCACTTCATAAGAGTACAAAAGGGTAATAGTTGTAAACAATGTGAACTCTCTCCCGGAGCAGTGACACAAACAGCCTTTTCTGGGATGAGCTTCCCCCCCGCCCAAATTCGGTTATTTTTATTTTTGCAATACGTCAAAACTCGCAAAAGTTGTTTTTATTCCCAACTCTCTGTCGATCGTGTTGAACAGTTGCACCAAGTACTGCTAGGTCTTTCTACTTTTTTCCTTAGTTTCCAATTATAGTATTTGCACATCTATCCTCATGCATTCTTAATTAGTAACCAAAAAACATTTATCATCATCTAATGTAAAATTGCCAGATTTAATTTTTCAAATTTAACTTTCTTTTAGAGTTTTTGGTTATTCTAAAAACCTGAAAAACCAACGTTTTGGATTTTTTTTAGGTATTTGTAATTTTGTATACTTTAAAAAACATAGTTGAATGTGGCCATGGAGCTTTTGTATTTTAATATTCAGAATTATTGTATTTCGCTATTCAGTCCGATGAGTTATGATCATAACTATTTTACGCTTATTAGACTGATATGATGATGATATACATGTACATGTATAGGTTAAATTGAAAAACTAAGTAATTACTCATTCAAAAAGAAAACTAATCCAGTATATATTCTTTATAAGATACTCTGAAAAATCACTGACTTTCAAATTGTTTCTTACAAATTAAGAAACAATTCGCCATCGGAGGAGAAGGCGCAGTAGCCCCTTCAAAGCCATAATTTTTGCCCGCCACTGGAATTTTTCTTCTTGCACAAGCATTGCTTTTCTATCCTTAAATGGCAACAGCGGATCCAGGACTTTTAAGGGGGCTCGACATTTTTTTGAAAGTGTGTACATATTTTGCTTTTGCCTTCTTCGACATATGTGATGCAACCAGAAAAAAATGCAGTAGGGGAGGCTAAAAACTTTTTCACTATACTACGCTCAGCTCACATAGTGACTGTACTCCCCCCCACTCATACCCGTACTAAAGTCAGGGGAAACCTAAAATGCCTAAATCCTACATTTGCTTTTGAAAAAAGTAGGCTAAATTTTCACCTCTGAAGAATCTCTTAAGCCCCTCCCAGCCAAGGCTGTTTGCACAACTGCTTCGGGACAAAGTTCTCATTTTTTACTTACACCCTTTTTTCTTCTTACACAGTGGTCAAAGTGAAAATCGACAGCTAGTGAAACGATCAACATTTTTCGGGCCCCTTTCCATTACACAGGGCTCCTAATATACCAAGTATTGGTCCCTAGTGGGGCCCATATTTAAAAAACAAAATCGAGCTACTGGAACTGTTTCAAGTTCCATCTCGTACCCCACCCCACCACTGCCCTTAAAAACATTTACTCATAGAAATTGCCACAGAAACAACTAAAATATTTTTTTGCCTGGCCTAAGGGGGGGGGTGCCTGGTTCCGCCATTTAGTACGGGTATGGGTATGGGTAAGCTAGTGGGATACTGTTCAGTGTGACTCCAATCCAAGAGTCAAAGGTAGTAGTGAACAATTTTGAGCCCCCCTCAATATCATTTTTTCATTTTTTTGGTTAAAGCTGGTAAAGCTAAGGTTAACGTCAGTTTCCTCACTCGAAAGCGATGACAGTGGTTGCGCCACTGTCTCGGAAAAAGCGTGGGCGTTAGCAAAAATGTGGACATTCAAAAAATATTTCGCGTGCCCCCTTAAAATTTTCCTGGACCCGCCATTGAATAGTCTTAAATTGGAATCGTCCTAGTTACGAACCGTCCTAGTTATGAACCGTCCGGGTATGAAGAGTCCTGTATGAATCGTCCGGACACCGCCGCAGCAGTATAAATTGTTCAAGCCTAAATCAACCAACAAGGCTCAGCACTAGTTATTGAGATTTCTCTAGGGTATTATTTATTTTTGTCCTATTCTGTAGATATTAATCATAGACTCAATAATGAAAGTAATTCTAGTATATTAAGGAACACTTAACATATTAACGAACAGTCTCATTATCGCTATCTCATTAACTCTCGCTCATTATAATGGCTAAATTTTACCTCAAGTCTTGAAATTTCATTAAGTGCACATACATGTAAAACTATGTCAATTTTATGAATTCGTAGGTATGCTTGCGCATACTATTACGTATTTGTCTACAACATTGATGCTACGGGCGTTTCGGCACGATGTTACAGACAATATATTTCCCTGCCCTATGTCCACTGTTGTTCAGGGCAAGTCAATATTGACGTATAGTATCTGTGCAAAGTTGACACAGCACATGCCTCTCTGATTGCTTTTTTACGCCCTGAGAAATCCGGGCGTCCTCTACTATGGATGTGACTCAATTTAATATCAATCTCTTTTCAGACCTCGATCTGTTTGCCATGTCATAATCGGGTGGTTAGTCAGAAGATTTGCTCCAAATATTAAGTGCGCAAGGCGCTAGGTACCAACGCAACTAAGAATCTGAGATATTGTCGAATCGCTTCTTTTTAAATCACTGAGATTCACAGAGATTTCAATTTGCTTGTCTGTCCGCTTTTTCTGCTGTTTTGATTAGTCTAAAGAGCACTTTATAGTATTTTTATGAAAATGCTTTTATCTTGCCATTGTAATATGACGCCCCTGATTTCAGACATACCTCTGTTATCGGCTCGATGCAAGTATCATTCTTTTTCCCTGAGATAGTTGTTTATTTGGCCGGTAGTGTGATTTATTTACTATCATATTTAATCATGGTCGAAATTCTAGAGAATTTCGACAATGGTTGAATTAGGGATCCATAGGTGTACCGCGAATTTCTTCGCCACGTTGATTAGTTGGTTGATATGAGTGATTGTGTCTCTATATGTGCAGCCAGTTTTTATTGTTCATCCCGACCAGGATGGTGATGATCTGAAAATTCTGTTGTTTCTTCATTTCGTCCATTATGTTTCCGGTATGCACGAGATTGGCACCGAGAAGCACATCTGTTTCAATATTTGTCGTCAAATACTACAAATATTTTTTTAGAATGCTATCAAGGCCTCTGATGTTCATTAAATTATTATAATCTTAAAACATTGACCTCGGCCTCGAATAGCTCTCTAAATTTATTCTTAAGGTTTCAATCACGAAAACTTGTTTAAAAATGAAATTAAATTTATTAAATAAAACACGAATAAAATAGTACTTACAGACAGTGTACAATGAAACGAAAATATCCCATCGTTCTAACGCGCAAAATGTAGTAACTCGAGATATAATCGCAACGTTAAATATACCGATCGCAAACTTTACATAGCCTATAGGCCTATGATTATAAGCACAAATTCGTATATTAGAAATCTAACGTTTAAATTAAAATAATGACTACAGAACTACATTAGAAATTCTATCGTAAGAACTTTTGTATTCTACGTTAGCACCTTTTACAACGTTATCTCTGCTCTCAAGTCTTTCCTTTACCACACTTACGGTCTCCTCAACGGTTTTATCTGCTCACTATCGTCTATATCATTTAGACCTGAAAGATCTCTATCTTTCCTAAATATCTTTCCAAATCTCCATCCAAACACGTGTTATCTTCTCTAACCTTTTCCACGTGTCCCTGTAAACAACTCTAGACGTCTCGAATTCTCCTCTCTTCAGGCAAGCCCACCAATCAGAAACTCAGAAACTATTTAAGCCCCGCCCTTGACGGAGCTCATGAACTACCTCATTTGTAACCTTTTGAGTCCAGCTAATCCTCTCCATTCTTCTCCAAATCCACATTTCCAACGCCTCCAGTTTCCTAATATCGTCCATGTTTCACATCCATACAATAGCTTGACCCAAACCGAAATTTTCACAATCTTTATCTTTGTGTCTTTCTTTAGACTTTTTGTTGAAAGTTCTTTCCCACTTCCAAAGGCCGCTTATGCTTGTGCAATCCTACTGCATATTTGAGTCTCACATTTCCCATCATCTGTTATAATATGACCCAAATATTTGAAACTCTTACCTGTTCCAATTTCCTACCATCTATTGTGATATTAACTTCACTTTAATTTTTGGACACTCTTATGACCTTGGTCTTTTTGATATTACTCTTCATGCCATATCTCAATGCCGTATTACGCATCCTACCAATTATCTTCTGCAGTCCAGTCTCGCTGCCCGCTACCAATGGTCATCTACAAATTGTATAACTTGTAAAAAAATTCCTCCTACTTTTATTCATTCTTACATCTCTTCCGTGGCTTCTTCCATCATTGCCTCAGCATAAATGTTAAACAGCAGCGGCGAAATGCTACAACCTTGTCTTACTACACGTCCTATTTCACCTCCTTCTTCGTTAACATAAATCATTTTATTTAGCTGGCTTTTGGTAAGATTTCCGAAGCAGCCGAATACGGATATTCTCGTGCTATCTGCTAAAGTAAAGTAGTGATTTCTCTGCCTTTTACTAGGAGTTCTTTGCGTGGTACATGTTTCTCATGACTATTGAAATTATTTTACACACTACACATTACTGCTGGTAAAGCAGGTAAAGCTAATGTTAACATCAGTTTCCTCACTCGAAAGCGATGTCAGTGACGGAAAGCCCAGGATTTGAACCCCTCACATAGCGATCCGCGGTTGAATATCTTACCGACATCGCCACTGACTCCAGCCATAACATTGTGTATGCTCAACTAAAGCCCATTATATTCCAAAGAAATGACATAAGAAGTTTATTCAGAAGGCAATAAATTAATTGCATGAACGATTGATTAACAAAACATAATCAAGCTTCATTTAATAATTTGCCTTTGATTTATTTACAATTCTACTATTGTAACTATCCTTACCGCATTAAATGTAACTACAGTGTTACTATGTTGAAGTAAATTAATTTAATTTAGACACATTATACTATTCATGTGTCTATATTTACGAAAATCTATTTATAACATATCATCTCGAGAGCAAAAGCTCCGGGATTCGCTCATGTAAATACTGAAAAGTTATTTTCTCTGGTCGTATTTTGTCATCAATTTTTTATCAATCTCAATTTTCTCATTTGAAACAAACTCAATCATTTTAATTGCAGAAATTAGAAAATGTAATGTACCTTCGTTAGTGAAATAAACCAATATAATACAAGCCTGTATAATTAAGTTAAATTAAATAGATTCTTCGCTCGCACCATGACTACCAAAGACTTTGGAATAATAAATAATTAAAGTTTTTAAAATAAATTACTGAATTATATTATGAAAATTAATTAATTTAATTTAATCAGAATTTTCTGAATACAAACTACAGACTTAGCAATAGTAATAATAATAATGAAAATATTAATAGTGTTAATAATCTATATATGTAAAACAAAGTCGTGTTCGTAATGGCACTTATGAGTCAAGAACGGCTGGACAGATTTTAATGATCTCGGACATTTTGGATACGCCTCCAGCAGCCCCTGCATAATATCCAATAAAATATTTAAAAATAATATGATAATGACAATAAAACCGATTTATTAAAACATGTCAAAATTATAACATGCTCCCATCTGTCGAGTGACTTGCATCTATAGAGATTGCTATTTTGTGTAACGATATGTTGACATCATCTATTCAACACCTTTCAAACGGAAGCAGTCATAGCCCAGTGGTATAGGTGCTAGACTTTAGACCATGTGGTCCGGGGTTCGATTCAGGCTCGGGTCACTTTTATTTGTTAAAATTTGATTATATTTCATAAATTTCTCAAGATTAGATAGATAGACAGACAGACAGACAGACAGATATTGTTGATAGGCGGTACGAAGTCCGCCGGGTCAGCTAGTAATATATAAATACAACAATAATAATAAGAAGTGGAATAATTCGAGAGCTCGCTTCGTCGAACAAACAAGCGGTTAGTGGGTCACATATTTAGACAGAATTATTTGCATCTTCGCGGGCTTTTATTTACATCAGCGCGGGAATTTGTAATTTTAGTGTAATATTTTAAACTATCCCTAACCCTAACCCTTACCCTTTACCCTAGCTCTAAACATATTCCTAAGAAACTAATAAAATTTAGCAAAACTTCAAAGAATAAAAAGTGACTCAAAACAAGAACCCTCGAGGATGCATACAATTCTGTCCAAAGAAGTGAACATCAAGCCGCTACTGACGAACAAGACTGCCCTAAATTCACCCAGGAGGAGTCACCAGGGACTACAGGTGACTATTGGCGATCAACTGCCAGGGGCCTTTAACCCCCTGAGGGCTACGTCAGCCCCAAGTCTTCTTCCATGCTTCCCATACTGAGGGAGAGCTCGAAGAGTGCGTCCCCTTGCTGCAAGGATAACAACTAGAAAGTTCTTCGCTTGAATTATTCCTTTTAAAATAGTTAAGGAACCCATTGTAGCAGTACCAATAATAATACTAATAACAATAGTAGTAATAATTTTAATAATATTAATCACAATAATAATAACTTGGCGGTCACTGCACGGTTGTGGACCAGAATATCTCTCCTGTGACCTTCAATATGTTTCTCAGGGTCGCCAGCGTCACGGTCTTCGGTCAGATGGTTCAGGTCAACTCATTAGGCCGAGAACAAATGCCTCGCTAGGTGATCGAGCCTGGCCTTCTGCCGCGGCTTGCGTTTGGAATGATTTGACACCTAATAGTCTGAGACATGAGTGCAATTATTTAACTCTCGCCCTGGTGTGATGTCATTTTTGTGGTAGCGTAGTTTTTCTACATGAAAGTACTATACGCGTATGTAAGTTTATTATAAATACTTTGTATATGAAGACTGGAACGAGTGTTGCTGGATAGCGTAAAGTTCCGCTTATATGTAGAAATTTTTACTACTTTAGATATTAATTTAAATGTAATTGTTACTTAGCTCATGATTACTGTTGAACTCTTCTGTAAAGTAGTCTCGAAGACCGAGTTCGCCCATGACACTGTTATACAATTTTTCGTTGTGAATAATAATAATAATAATAAGCTGCTGTTCATGCCGCCTCTAGGAAGTTGGATAAATACCGAGATCTGTCCTCAGGATATGAAGTTGTTCCGGTTGCCATTGAAACCATGGGCCCGATGAATCCCGAAGGAGTTGACTTTATCAATGGCATAGGCAGACTTATCACAGAGCAAACCGGCGATAAGCGAGAGACATCTTTTCTTTGGCAAAGGCTTTCCATGACTTTGCAAAGATTTCATGCAGTCTGCTTCAACAATTCTTTTAAGCCGATTGATGACCTCGAGTAGCCGGGCGGCGATTCAGCACGTATTGCTTGAATCGTTTTTATCAAACCCCAGGTTCTATACACTGGGGTAAAAAAAAAAATAATAATAATAATATTTTTGTGCTAAAAATAATAATAGTAATAATAATGATAATAATAAGCAAAATCAGTTTTCCGTAGTCAGTCCACATGGTGGCATTTTAACTTCGTCCGCTGAAAGTTAAACGTTTCTGATTGCCGGAGGGGGTGACATTGCCCTGAATCCACTGCTTTTGCCTCTAGCAGGGCCGGTCCCCACTTTCTCTGTTATCGAACCACCACGACTGTGACTCCTCAACAGGCGTTGATGAGGCAATTGTGTCTCTATTGGGAGAACCGCTTTGAGAAGTCAACGTCCCTGAAATCTTGATTGCTGTTCCTAGAGAATTATGGGATAGAGTATCCGCTTGATTAGAGCTCCGCTTTGTAAAGCCTGATGAGCTCTGCCTCTCCGAGTCAGCCAGCTCTGAGGTCAACATCTGGTTCAGACTGTGACCCTGGAGCTGTGGCCCCGGTGAGAAAGACCCCTGGGACACAGAGGCCATTCTAGCCTCGAGCATCTTCTTCTTCTCGCTAAGGATCAGTCCAGAAAACTCTTTTGGATCAATCTCAGGTTCTGTGGAAGCATTCGAGGAGGAGGAGGGGCGTATTGAGAGGCAGGGACGTAGGGCGCTTCTCTTCCCTTTCAGACTGGCTGTGTTCAACCAGTTGACGATCGTCAACGGGTTGAACACAACTCTCATGCTCAAGTGCTGTCCCAGTGCCCGCTTGTCACCCGTTGGGATGTGAGACTGAGGCTACGTGGATTGAACACCAGATTTGAGTTGAGTTTGTGGGGGTACAGGTCGGGGTCCTGTTTGGATTTGGCTTATATTTTGGGCTGGAACAGATAAAGCCACAATTGGAATGGGGCTTAGATTCTGCATAGATTATTATTAGTAGTAGTAGTGGTAGTATAATAATAATATTAATAATAATAATAATAATAGTAATATATTAGTGATAATAAATTGATTAATAATAGCTATAATAGACCCAACGTTCTATGAAACATTTTCCGAGTTTATGAAAATTACTGGCTTAGACATCAGACTAGATAGTAAGCGAATACTTGCACAATTGAAATGCGTTTGTAGCTATCTATCAGTTTATTTAACAAATTAACTCATAATTTTAATACAGAATATTCTTTTGATATATACCTGTACATATGGAACTTGCCACTGCAGTTACAAGTTACGAATAGTAACTTGTAACTGCAGTGGCAAGTTACTATTTGTGTATTGGCTGTTATATTGGCTGTTATATTATACTGTTAGTCCTATACTGTGAGCATATTGTTATATTTGTAAATTCCTTTTATAAAGTCGAACTCGAGACTTTAAGTCGAGCTTTTGGTCTCGGCTCTATTGACTGTGTGTATTCTAAGGTCGCATTCAACATAATAATCCAGTTTATAAAGAAGAATATTTAGTAGGATTGGAGGTAATCGTTAAGTGGACTCGACATGTACTCTTGGACTCAAAATCTAAGTACTGGTCCGCAAATGTTTAAATTAGAGTCTATTCCGAGTCCCAGTCCTTTCATCTCTGAAAATGCTTGACTCAATCTTGAAAAGCTCTGTTCTAAATTAATTCAAATTATGAAATTTTTCTAATTTCAGTGTGCAATTTTAATGTTATTGCAGCCAATTGAAAATAATTTATAATTTAATTGTAATTTTTCAGTTACAAATAATTATATGTGCCATTATATATGTGTTAAGGCTATTTGGAGTAAATAATTTTGCACCATAGCAATGCATTATTATTCATAACTGTTTTCCTAACTTCATATTTGACCTAAGAGTTTCAAATTTGAAACCCTAAGATAAATTATGAAATTTATTAGTGGTTCAGTTCATTGCAAACGGTTATGATCATTTTTCTGTGGAAGTACACGTGTTTACTAAATCGTCCTTATTTGACATTTTAATGTTAATAAATTTCACTCTTGTCTCTGAAATATTGGATCAAATTTTAGCCAAGACTTTTCCACTTAATTATAAACGTTTCTAATGTGTAGGCCTAGTGACAAAATTTATTTTTAAATTGATGAAGCATTCTATTTGCTGGTTATACTCAAGGAGAATGTATCAGATACAGTAATAAGCTAAATATCAAATTTTATGAACAATTGCTTGTCAACTTACAATATTTTAAGAAATGTGTACAGGAATAAATACTACTTCTATCATTTTTTCATTGTCTTAGTTTTACTCAGGTGAAAAATGTGGCAGTTATTATGACTTTCTGTATTTCTTTAAGCACATTTACCTTAAACCATTTAAGCATGTTTATCATAATCATGATTATTATACGTAATGTTAAACAATTGAACCCGAACCGAACTTTCATATTCAACAAACCGAATCGAACCGAACTCTGGAAATTCATAAAATTCCCATCTCTAATTAGAAGCTTCGAAAAGTTTAAACATAGCTATGGAGTTAGTGTACATATAGTAGAAAATACAAAATTTGGCTGGTTCTGTGGTGGATTAATTGGTAAAAGAAATAATAGAGAAAAGATTGGAAAGGAAGCGATTGTGTTTGATTTTCGAAAATAAATGAATATCTTTGATATATATGGAGGATCTATTCGCCAACATACGTACATTAAAAGAGTGTGAGCTAAGGTATACCTTATCTTCTTCTTCTTCAGTGCACTGCCAAGTTGCAGGTTCAAGGTACATATTCATACTAAAAGTCTGTTTTCTCGCTCCATAAGAGCACTCCTTATATCAACAAGTTAATCCCTTCACAAAGTCTATGCCTTATCCATACCTTATGCAGCCT